>CM041776.1:448992387-449099270 GCA_023374045.1 Limonium bicolor
GTAATGAATGATGTGTATGTGCAATGTATGGTGTATGGTGTAATGTGTATTGTGGATGGTATGAATGGAGAATGATGGATGTATGTGTATGTGAATTGTGTATGTTGAAATGTGTATGCTTGCATGTGGAAGAAGTAAACACCTCATAGGTGTAGTAAGACACATTAGGACAATTGGTTTGCTAATGAGTAGAATATAAACTATTAACCTTGAGCAACTTTGAGGGCAAAGTTTCTTAAGGGGGGTAGATTGAAATACCCCGTAATTAAAAATAGTGATTAATTAGGCTAATAAGTAATTTAGAGCTTAATTAAGTAAATAATATAGGGAACAAATCCCGAAGAAAACGGACCTTAAAATGGATTAAAACACTAACGAACCTTAAAGCGCGTTTTTCGAGGTAACCGGGAAAACGTGTCTTTAAGCGGGTCAAATAGACTCGTAACAATTTTGGTCAACTAAATAATCATTAATAAATATTAGTGAAGCTTTAGGACCAATAAAATCAATAAAACGAGAGATTAGTAAAAACTGTCAAAAACGGGAAGTTGTGGGGTAGAAGTATAAATAACACAAACTTATGTGTCCAATAATGTAAAAAGAATTTCAAAACCCACATGGGTCAGTGTGCTGTCCGATTTTGGTCTCACACACACACACTTAACTTCTTTTACTCACAAACAAACAAAACAATAACACCTTATATACTTATTTCCCTCACTCACAATTCTCTCTCCTACCCATTCTCTCTTTCCCTCACGTGGAGCAGCTCCCCTCACCCTCTTTTCTTCTCCTCTTCCTCAAGCGATTTCCATGGCATGAGAAGCTCTCACAAAACTACCACTTCTCTCCTTTGTAACTCTCTCCAAACTCTTCCAAAAATTATAAAAACACCACCATTGTAATCCCTCTCAAGAGCTACATTTTCATCTTTCCAAAATCGAAAACACCCACTTTCGTTTTATGGGTATACCATTTGGAGCTTCAACACCACCATTAGAAGGCCCTGTTCTCCTTGTTCTTCTAAGGTAAAAATATCTTCAAAAACTCCATCCTTTTTCTAGCCTAAATGGCAAAACGAAAATTTAGACTAAACCTTGTTTGGTCTCTTGTATGTCCAGCCGATTTTGGCATTTTGGTGGTGTGAGAAACCTTGTTCTTGAGCTATCCCAAACAGCTCTTGTGCTCTTGGAAGGTAATAAATTTTCTAAACCCTAAAACCTAGATTAAAGCTTGATTAATGGTTAGGGTTAGTTCATAGTATTGAGTGGTGTATGTGAATGGTTGTAGTGTTAGTGGATTGAGACTTCAAAACCGGTAGAGAAAGAGGAAGGAGAAAGAAAGAAGAAGCTTGTGAAATAACAAGGTAATATACTGGTCCTTGTGTAGTCTTGTAAATGAGTATGTAACAGATTTTTAAGAATGGAAATATGTATTGTAAAATGGTAATGCATTAGTAGTATAATGTGTAAGAGAGTATAAGTATTTTGAAGCTTTAAAAGACATGTAAAACTGTTACAAAACAGATTGGGGATTAGTGTTTGTGTGCAGGAAATTTTGTAGTGTTTTAGGAGTGTTTTAGTATTAGTATAGTATATGGGAGCTTGTATATTGATGTCTATTGTAACAGGTGAAATAAGTGTTGAATTGTGAACTAGAATGAGTGGTGAGAGTGTAAAAATATAGGGGAGGTTATGTCAAAATTTACCTAGAATTATAACACTTAGTGAATTTTAAACTAGGTGAATAATGTAAGTTGTAACAGATTTTGAAAGAGATTGATAGAGGGAAGATGGGGAGAGATAGTTAATGTAATTGTAATGTGTTAGAGGTGTTAGAAATGACATTAGAAGAGGAAGTTGTAGATGGAGAGTGTTAGTGTTAAAATCTGTAGCATAAGGTAATGAGGGAAGAAAACTGTTTAAGTGTTGAGTTGAAATCAAGAGAATTGTGTATATAAGTTAGCATAGAGTTGTGTAATAAGTTAGGAAATGAATTAGCATGATTTAGGGTGTTTAAATTGTACAAAAACATGTTAGGATGTATGTAGGAAAATTGGGGAAGCAATGGGTGAAATTGGGAAAGAAAAATAAAAACTGTAACAAGGTTCTGGAACCGTCCGACCCAGACGGTGAGTCGGACGTGGGTCGGACGGGCCTTAAGAAACGAAAATAAAACCTTCTGGAATGGTCCGACCCAGAGCCGTGAGTCGGACGTGGGTCGGACATGGCTTAGGAAACATTCTGTAATGGTCCGACCCAGAGCCGTGAGTCGGACGTGGGTCGGACATGGCTTAAAATTCGAAATCAAACATTCTGTAATGGTCCGACCCAGGACGGTGGATCGGACGTGGGTCGGACAGGCAAAAATATAATGGTCGAAGTTTCTGACTTCGT
Source organism: Limonium bicolor (assembly GCA_023374045.1). Classification (NCBI taxonomy): domain Eukaryota; kingdom Viridiplantae; phylum Streptophyta; class Magnoliopsida; order Caryophyllales; family Plumbaginaceae; genus Limonium; species Limonium bicolor. The sequence goes on from CM041776.1 coordinate 448,994,784, forward strand.
CCGACCCAGACGGTGAGTCGGACGTGGGTCGGACGGAGCCTAGACTCGAGACCAAAACCTTCTGGAATGGTCCGACCCAGAGGGTTTGGGTCGGACGGAATAGTGCTGGGTCGGACAGGGTAATTTTCTGGAACCGAATTTTACTGGAATGGTCCGACCCAGGGCTTGGGTCGGACGGCCCAATCCTGACAAAAAAAAAAATATTTTAATTTAAATAATAATTGTATATGTATGTATGTATACCCACATATATATATGTACATGTGTGTAAGCATGCAAACCTTAAGCAAAATATAAAAACTTAGTAATGAAAAATGAGTAAGTAATGTGTAAGTGTAAGAAGTATAGGACATAGTAAGTATGAGTTAAGTAATGATAGTTAGATTAATCATTAATTGTATGTATAATAGGATTGATTTGTGACCGAAGGACGTTTGGAATTACGTACAACGGTGAACGGTATGGATTCCTCATGCCCCGTATGCTATCTTGGTTACTCTGATTTGTGTGTTGTGTGCTAATTGATCACCAAATAAGATAAATGCACGAATCGGAGTTAATATGCATACTTGTGAATATGTAGTGTTGTATGATGTTGTATATTTCTTAAATCATAGTTTGTATAATTCATGAATGTTGGATGATAATGAATGTGTGTATGTATGGTATTGTACGTGACCGATTTATTGTGTTTGGACTTCTAACTTATTCCTAACAAGCTAACCATCCTAACTTAAAATGGTAATTAAATTGGAATGAGTAGAAGTCCGATATAGTTTCGGCCACGCGTGAGGATGCGGAGTCACGAGAGGTTGGCTCCAATTCCTGACTCTTAAACTGGTCCGCGGCCCAAATCCCTTAAGTGGGTAGCATCCCGGATTGGTGAGTCAAGTAAATCCCGGATGTGGGACGGTGTAGTCCCCAAGGCCGGAGGTCCCGACGACTTAACTTGAGTATAAGTAAGTAAGTAAGAATGAGTAAGTAAAGTAATTGAAAGTAAGTAATTGTAAGTAAGAAGAAGTAAGTAATGAGTAAAAGAGTAAAGCATTCCGATTAACCCGGATGCATAATTTGGCTAACCTTGTGAAGGTAAGTGAGATGTATGCTATGTATTGTTGCCTTGAATTGTGTAGTGTATTGTATGAGCATGTATGATGTATGAAAAGCATGTATGTATGAAATAAATGAATGGCATGTTTAGTGGACGTCAAATAGTCGGCGTGCCCTAGCTAGCACGCGGTATATGCGGAGTCCATATGCAGCTTTTGCTGAGCCCCTTGGGGCACCATTTTTACTACACGCAGGTACTCGAGATTGATGAAGATGCTGAGGACATAGTTCTATTTCTTTATCTTCTTTTGATTGTAAACAATGAATTTAGATGGGTGTACTGAGTACATGGCTGTAATTTTGATAGCCGGTGTACCATGGGGTACACCTTTTTGGATATGGAAAGGAGGGTATAGATGAGTAGCTTTAGAAACTCATTCTTTTGGTAAGCTTGAAAGGTTGTAATGATATACTTTAAATACTCGGTGATCCAGGATGTAAGTATTTGGCATATGTTATTTTGGTAAGTAATTTAGTAGCTCGGTACGTTATGTTCATCAGACCGTGACTGTAAGTATTAGTAGCCTAGCTAGCGTATGGGCGGTTAGCGGCATTGTTTCACCCGCCGTAGTAAGTAGTAATAATTCCGCTGCGAACTCGTAGGATTAATAGGACGATTAGACGTAAGCATAGGATTAGCGGTTGGGGTGTACAGTTATACATCTAGAAGATTTTTGGTAGTCATGTGATGCTGTGGACTTATTTTTCAGCAGTATTGGCAATTAATTGGAGGGAGTGACCATCATCTTCTAGTTGTTGGCCATTCTGTTAAATTGCAGGTTAAATCTCTTAACTATGTGACAGTTACCCTTGGTCTTATTACTTATGCAAAAGTCCATGAGACTTAAAATTGCTATTGGAAGTGACTTTACTTCAAGCGGTTAAAAATAATTGAAGATGGTTTGGGTTGGTTATGAGGGTGATCACTTGTCTAGGCTCAGTTTAGTAATTTGTTTGTTGATGTGGAATTTCATATGTTGTAATATATGTTATGATAATGGAAAGATTTAGAGTTTTTTTAAAAGAAAAGAAGTGAGGGGGACGCATATCAAATGGTCTGATTTTGCTGTTTGCTTTGTTAGAATGGATACTTGTTCTGGTAAACCTTGTGTTTCTCTCACCAACTAGCTAGCTAGTAGTAGCAAAAAGCATATCCAATCATGTTACAACACACCCTAGCCACAGAAGACACAAATTACCCTATCTACAGAGTTGAACAAAGTAGTAATAATTCCAAGGGGTAGGTGAGTGTCTGGGAGTTCGCTTTGTTACCCTCGACAGAGAGCAGCCAATGAGATTAGGTTAGAGAGAAATCCGGCCGTTGTCCATCTGCTGGTCTTCTCCTCCCTCCATAACGGAGGTAGGAGCCACCTTATCATCACGTGCGCCAATTTATAATCAAACAATCAAATTGAAAAGAGTTAGATAACATACATATATACATATATATACCCGAAACTCACGCGGAGTTCACTGTCAATCAATCTCACAAAGCAATCTACTCTACTCTACTCTACTTAAAGACCATCATCAACACCTCGTACCTTTCACACTCAAACACCAACCACCGTCACCGTAACACTTCCAGCCCAACTGCTTCAAAATTAATTAAAACAATTAGCTAACAATATGGTGGCTACCGAGAAGAAACCGTCTGTGTTACCGGAAGCTTCAGGATTGGGGTTCATGGCTGGTAATGAGACTCCTTGAACGAGGGTACACCGTACGAGCTACTGTACGTGATCCAACTAATATGAAGAAAGTACAACATCTGTTAGATCTGACAAACGCATCGACTCATCTGAGTTTAGGGAAAGCTGATCTCAGTGAAGAAGGTAGCTTTGATGAAGCTATTCAAGGTTGATGGGGTTTTCATGTTGCTACTCCTATGGATTTTGAATCTAAAGACCCTGAGGTAAGTTGATTAATTAGTGATGGTTATGTAATTAAGTATTGTAGTTTACTGTTTTTGATTAGGTGTTAGTAGGAGTGGAGGAGTGGATCATCAATGTTGTTCTTCCATGTGCTTAGTTGTGGAGTGCAATAATTGTCTACCAGTGTGTGAACTAGTGGTTTCTGGTTTTCTACCACTGCTTTTTTTTTTTGAAAAAAAAGTGAGTGCAATAAATGAAATAGATCTTGAAAAAGTCCAATGTCTGAAAGTGACAAATGACTGACAAGATAAAGAACAATCAGTGTAGTGCACTAGTGTTGGTGGAGGAGTTGGTACACCATAATCACACAGTTTAATTGAATTGGTACCTTTGAGGCCACATTCTCATGTTTATAGAATACTCATTTTTCAAAAATGTTACAGAATGAAGTGATTAAGCCAACAATAAACGGAATGTGGACATAATGAAATCATGCAAGAGAGCAAATGTCCGTCGACTAGTGTTCACTTCCTCTGCTGGGACAGTCGATGTAGAGCAGTACAAGAAACCAGTCTACAATGAGAATTGCTGGAGTGATGTCCAGTTTTGCCGCAGAGTCAAGATGACTGATGGGTACATACATACATACTCTTTAGATAATTTATCTACTACTAGTAGCTAGTATTTATTAATTTCTCGAGATCTACAATTGAATATTTAACAATTAATGTGGTGTGTTGCAGATGTACTTCGTCTCTAAGACTAAGCTGAACAAGCGGCATGGAAATATGCAGAAGACAATAACATGGATTTCATAAGCATAATTCCTACACTTGTTGTGGACCTTTTCTTATGCATCTATGCCTCCTAGTCTCATCACTGCTCTTTCACCAATCACAAGTAATTAAAAAACTTTGATTAATTAATTACTTCTTTGTGAAGATAATCAATTAAATGTAATTAACTAATTTTCATTTGACAGGGAAAGATTCTCATTACATATAATCAAGGATGGTCATTCATTCATTTAGATGATCTAGGTATGTCACATATTTATCTCTACGAATTACCAGAAGCTAGTGGTCGATATGTTTGTTCTTCTGATGATGCTTCATTTTCAAAGTGGCTCGTATGTTGAAGAAAAGATATCCAGAGTACAATGTCCCTACTGAGTAAGTTGTTGTTGTTGTAGTACTAGTAGTGGTTAATTAATTAATTAGATTGATTGATTATACTAATGGTTAATTCATTAGGTTTGACTTCGAGGAGAGTGATGAAGTACAGAGCTTTTCATCACGTAAGCTGCTGGATTCTGGGTTCAAATTCAAGTACAGTTTAGAGGATATGTTCGTTGGAGCTGTTGAGACAGTGTAGGAAGAAAGGAAATTCCTATGTCATTTGAACGGCAAATCTCACAACTGAAATAATTGGAAAACAGACCAGAGCTCATCATAGACAAATCCCTAAAAGTTTCAGGGTTCAATTTTCACCGCTCAAATCATTGAAGCAAACGAACAAAACCCCCTATAAAGATTTGTGCTCTCGATGAAATTGATTCTTAATTGGCATTATCTGGTTTGGTTTGTAGTCGAATGCATGTGACATCGTCAAAATATCGAATATTGTCCTTTTCTTTCTTGTTAGAATTATTGAAGATCAGCTTTTTTCGAATAAAAAAATTTATTATCTTTGTCCTCCCCCTTGATTTTCTTGATTTTTTTTGTTTCGGAGCTTATATACTGAAAAATCTGATGGAACGAAATCAACTTGTAATAACAGACAAGAAATAAAAATTACACTAATCTAACTTAAAAATAGAGGCTAAATAACTGACAGACTATTAATTACATGTATAGTTCATTTTCATGAGACCAGCTTTTACCGCTACAAAAGCTGTCACTAATTTCCAAAAGTATGATTGGTAAACATCATTGAGTCGATGACAGATGTCTGGCCCCATTAGGCAATTTCTTGGCTACATCCAAGGAGATTTTAGTCAAATTAAAAATAAAAATAGTAGGGTAATTTTGTAATTAATAAAATATAATGGGATAAAATTGAAAAATAGAAACAAAGTGACTACGGGTAGCGCCGATTTCGTTTTTTATTTTTTTATTTATTTTTTTTCTTTTTATTAAAACAAACTAATTTAAGTATTGTAACTTTAATATATAAGTCTAAAATGAAAAAAAATTATATCTTGCTCATCTAAATTCGAGCTCTTCAAAACAAGACCAGTCATGAATATTTTGATAACTTTCAAAAAAAATTTTTTTACAGTATACCATGAATTTAATGTGAGAATGTATGTACTGTTTTAATGTGACAATGTACATTTTTAATGTGACAGTGTACATGTTCTAATGTGAGCATGTACATGTTCTTTTAAACATCTGTACATGTTTGTATGACCATCTGTACAGTTTGTATGGCCATCGTACATGTTTGTATGACGCCGCTTGTACAAGTGTTCTTCCTTGTATGTACAGGTTTTGATCTAAGGATGTACATATTTAATGATTCATACAGGTTTATATGACTATACTATAGTTTTTTAATGCAAGGATGTACATGTTTACCTGAGGATGTATATGTTTTAGTGAATATTTGTACAGGTTTGTATGACCATCCGTATAAATTTTTTTACGTTCTATGCTTATATGTAAAAATATTTTTTTAAAAGTTGTCTAAATATATCTATGACTGGTCTTGTTTGAAGGGCTTGAATTAGATGAACAATGATATAATTTTTTTATTTTGGACTTATATATTAAAAGTACAACAATTTAAAATTTTTATAATAAAAAAAAAGAAAGAAGTGAAAAAATAAAAAAGACAAATGAAAACAAAAGAAACGCATCAACGCGCTTTAAAAAAATTAAAAAAAAATAAGAAAAACGGACGGAGCCGCTGAAAAGGAACGGAAGTGTTTGCTCCATCCATCCTCCTTTGTATTTGTATGTAGGGATGTAGCCACTATGCCTACAACTGATTGTAGGCAAGACACTCTCTTCTATTTTTTTTTTTGAAGGAAAGAGATACTATATTAAGAAACGAGTTGGTGTACACGTTCCGGCATTAAAACCGGTGTAACGAACCCGAGTTTGTTACAACGGGCATGGTTAGCTAAGCTATGGAAGCTATGTTAACATGTCGCGGAATGTAATAAAACTGAAGATCCGTAAAGACGACCAACTGAAACATGAATTTTGTTCAGAATTGTCAGTGTTGATGGTAGCAATGGAGAGGACCCCCCTTGTCAGATAGCGGATAACATTCTGACAATCTGAAAGAACTCGACAAAAGCATAACCAAAAGCAGCAGCCAGTCAAGGGCGATGGCAATAGCATGGCTTCTGCATCCGAAACTAGCATGGGTGATTGAACGTGCATGCATCTGACTGCAAGCAACTGCTTCCCTGTCGAGCTACCACAGCATAGCCGACATCATGTTGAGAATCTAAACTGGCATCCACCCAGAGCTCTATGTAATCTGGATGACGTTGGCGGTGAATCTCCAATGACAGCAAAGGGAACGAAGAAGTATGCATAGTTGTCGATGAAAGATAAGTAGATGCATGGCACCAGCCCTGATTAAGATCCCGTACATGGCCATGATTGAGCTGACATCTTGCATACCACAACTTCCAGAGGAATTCCAGATACGCAGTCACTCTGTGCTTAGGAGAGTTTGTGCAAAGAGAATGAAGCCAATCTCGAAATGCATGGCGGTACGTACCTGCTGGGGCAGAGAAAACCCAAAAAAATTCCAAAGTGAAAGTACCGCCGGGCATTGATAGAAAACATGAAGCATAGTTTCTGGTAAATCACGAGAAGACAAGCAACGGGCATGTCACTTTGATGCGGTCCCTGATGGCAGTCTTTGAAGGGAGCTTAGATGCAAGTAACTTCCATCCAAAAAGCTGTAACCTTGGCGGCAAAGGAAGAGCCCAGAAAGCTTTAAAAGCCGACATGCTTGATTCAGAAGCAGAAGCTGCAGGCTGGTCATTGTTCGACAAAAGTTGATCTGCATGATATGCCGATTTTAACAGAAAACAATTTACTTGACGTGAGGCCCCATACCAAAATCCCCTGTGGAGGACGACTGATCAGCTGGTGAAGGCAAAGGAATTTGCAAAATATAATGAAGATCAGGTGGATCACACCATTGATCAAGAAGTTGGCGATTCCATTCATTTGGCTCCGAATCAAAGTAGCGACCGACGCGAGTTTGCGCACCAGAGGAGGAAGAAAGTAGGGGAATAACTTGCCTCCAGGCTTGGAAGGAAGCCAACAAGCCGTAATACTAGTAGTCTGGCCATTAACAATGGCACGGCGACTCCCAAATTCAAACCAACTCCCGTACAGCCAATAGAGCTCTCCAAATTGGGTTGCGTTTGAGCCTGGCTTAGCGTCTAACCATGAAACAGAAGAAAATTTTCGCATGGTAAAACTGTGATAAAAGGGATTGGGAGTGGAAATAATGCGCCACAATTGCTTGGCCAGCAAAGCACGATTAAAAACTACGAAGTTCCCGAAACCCCAAACCTCCTGATGACTTATCTTTGCAAAGGACTGACCACTTAACCAATGAATTGAAGACCTCTGGGTAGTGCCTCCCCACCAGAAATTGTTTACCAGCTGTGTAATTTTCTTAAGCAAAGTACGGGGCAACAAAATAACAGACATGGCATAAGTGGGAATAGATGAGCACGGCTTTGACAAGTGCTGTTCTGCCCCCATGTGATACCTTGTGAGACCATCCTTGGATACGCTTCATAACTCTATCTTGATGTAATTGAAAATGGAGCATATTTCTTACCAATGGTACTAGGAAACCGAGATAGGGCCTAAATCTGCCACCTGTGTGTTAAGTCATGCGCTATTGCTGACTTCAAAGAGAAGAAAAGACCATGTGACAACATAACTGCGATTCATGGTGTTGACACACTGAACTGATGCTGCTTTAATTATCAAGAATACCCTGAAGAGCTCTCGCATTATGAACTGTAGCTTTCCCAAAAATGACACAGTCGTCAGCGAATAGAAGATTAGTGACTAGCGTAACCAGACCAGGGAGAGTAAACCCGGAATAAATCCCTGAGGTTGCTGCAATCTTCAGAGAAGCAGTAAGGTTTCCATGCAGATTATAAACAAGATCGGTGAAAGGGGATCACCCTGCCTAAGACCTCGCTGAGGAGTGAAAACCTGTCCTGGATAACCATTGACAACCACAGATGAGCGGACAGAGGTAATACATAATCTAACCAAAGAAACCCAAGATGCGTGAAAACCCCATACTAGAGAGAACATCAAGAACGAAACTCCATCTATCCTGTCAAAGGCCTTCGACATGTCAACCTTGAATGCAAAATATCCTCGTTGTTTTGCCTTAGATCGCCGCATGCTATGTAGTATTTCATGGAGAGCAAAATCTGATCTGAAATCATGCGATCATGGACAAAAGCCGCCTGATTATCCGAGATGACCAAAGGTAAAATTTCTGCTATTTCTGTTGACAAAACCTTCGAAATAATATAGATATTGGTGCTGCACAAGGATATAGGCCGGAAATCCTTAATTGAAGTAGCTCCTGAACCTTTGGTATTAGCACAATGTTAGTATCATTCAGGGTCGTTGGCATAACATGATCATTAAGAAAAGCAAGACAGGTATGAATGAAATCTGAATTGATAATGGCCAATAAGTTCGCAAGAAGCAACCGTGATGCCATCTGGACCGGAGCTTTGGACGGGTTCAACTGGTTGTAAGCCTTAGTAACCTCTTCTGCGGTGTAGGGCAAACCAAGGGCATCGTGCATATGATGAGGAACACGATCTGCAACAGAGGCCAGAAGATGGTAGTCTGGCTGGGGTTGAGTAGTAGTAAACAAATCCTGGAAGAACTCACGCGCAACTAACTCAATGCCTAGCAGGTAGACTGCGGGTGATGAGTATCGGATATAAGGAAGTAATAGTATTCTGCCTTGTGCGTTTTTATATCTGGCAAAGAAAAAAGCAGAGTTTCTATCACCACAGGCTAACCACTCCTGCCTAGACCGTTGCTGAATTCTAACTCCTCCTGAAACAACAGAGAATCAATAGAATGGTTAAGATGATTCCATCTATCCAAATTCGGCTGAGTTGAGTCCCTGGAGGAACATTGCAATTCGTTTCGCAATTGATTGAGCTTTTCTTTCTCAATCCATATTTTCCGTTACCCATTGACGAAGTTTGAAGGCCACAATGACGAGTTTTGAACAGTATCCCGCAGATGAGGATTGCCAACAGTTTGAACTAGCCTGCGACATCTGGGTCAGCTGCCCAACAGTTTTCGAACTTGAAAGGCTTTGGACACGACGATGCAAAGGATGCAATACCAATTTAATTGGCCGATGATCCGAATGCCCCAAGGTAAATGATGTAATTAGTAGCAGTGTGAAACATGTTAAGCCATTGATCAGTGCAAAGGAAGCGATCAAGCGACTAGAACCCGCATGAGGCACCGCTGTTTGTTTCTAAAGTGAATTTCGCCCCATAAAGCCTAAATCCTGCAGTTGGCAATCCTGTAAACATGCATGAAACTCTGACATAGCTGAATGTAATCGTGCACCGTCCCGAGATTCATGGTGATATAGAACTTCATTAAAATCCCCCCCCAAAACACAAGGACCAGACACTGACCAGCAAGATACCGCAACAAATTCCAAGTTTCCATTTCTGCATATTGTCCGACCAACCATACACACCTGAAAACCTCCATGAGAACCCCCCTAACACCTATTACAGCATCTACATGATGACTAGAGATGCTCAAAATATCAACAACAAAACCAACCCGCCAAAGCAAAACCACTCCTGCTGACCTACCGATACTATCCCCCCCCAACCCAACAATAGTTCCTAAAACATTTAGCTATGGGGCGGAATTCAAAAGCTGAGAGCTTAGTCTCAGTTAAAAAAACAAAAGAAGGCGCTTCCCTAAAGATTACATCTTTAATCCATCGAATTGCTGCAGCAGCACCTAGACCACGGCAATTCGCCACCAAAAGAGACATTATATCTGGCGATACTGGGGATCACCCAGCACCGCCTGAGAAGAAACACCAGCATCATCACCTTTCCCCTTCTTCGAAACTTCAGGTTGACCATTAGTGTCACGGAGATCTGAGTCAGAAGAAGAGCAGTCCAGCAGCAATATCTTACGCTTGCGCCCCGCAGAAACCGAAGGAGAATGAAGAAGCTCACCTTCCTCAGCCTCTGGTGAGCGATTAATGTCAACCAACATTGTTGCAGCAGCATGAGACGGAACAGCCGTAGCCTCCACTGGGTTATTTTCTGGAGCATCTACATTCTCTGGAGCATCGACTGGCGAGGAAGGTGGACTGTGACTAGGCGGAGGAGGAGGCTGGCAGTATTGCCTGGGAGAGCCAAGAGTACCAGCTTTGAGCCAGACGCCATAGTTCTCTTCTTCCATTGTTGCTTCCGTGCGATAAGGGCAAGCTCGAATAAGGTGTGTGAAACGACCACAAAGGAAGCAGAGACACGGGAGACACTCATAGGTCAGGGGCAAAACAGTGGGCTTACCCGCTAAAACAAGTGTTACAAATCGTAAGATAGGTCGCGTGATGTCAATTTTCACCTGGATACGCATGTAGGAACCAGCTTTACGACGGTCAAACTCCATATAATCCATGAACACTCCAATCTTGTCACCCAGCTGCTTCGCCACCAAATGGTTCATGAAACTAAAAGGAACATCATGAACATGGATCCAAAACGGCACCCAACAGAAGGAATGATCCTTGGGAGCAAGGTCGCGCTCGACTTCTGAGAGGGCAAGTAAGCAGCCATCGTAAGTCCAGGGCCCGCGCGAAAGGATGTCAGCAACACATTCTTCATGGGAGTTGAAAGAGAAGTAGGCCATCACCAAGATTCCGGATACGCAAGCTGTTGTTGCATCGCCAACCTTGAGAAAGAGTGCGCTCAAGCATCTTAAGGTCAAGAGGACGGGGCATAACCAACTTGCCCAGGATACTGCACTGCGTTAAAGCATCAGCGGTAGTGCGTTGAAGATGGTCAACCACGATAACGTCTTCTTCATCAGCCGTAAGAGTAAGGTGAGCACATCGGGAAGTCAAATTCTCAACGGGAGCCGAGGACGAAGCCATGGGGAGACGTATGGAAGTTGGGAGTTTTGGCTGTGAAAAACTGAGAAGTAAGCGAAGGAATGAAGTTGGAGAGACAGAGGTAGAATTTAGTAGCACGCACAGAAGATTAAAAAACAAGGCCGGTAGATTTATAGTCATCAAAGGAGTGGGAAACGACTTGCTCAAGAAGGAAATTAGTACATGCAAACTAGGGTTGTAGGTAATGATTAATTGCATGTAATAGTGGGATAGATGTTGCTTAGAGAAGCGGTAAACGTGGTGACGGTTGAGATCTCCATTGACAGGGTTTGTGCATGGCGCCGGATGTGATAGTGGTGCACTAGAAACGAGGAGGTTTGCCCTAGAGAGAAAACCTTGAGAGACAGGAAACGTATTCGACTCACCGTACTTCGTTCCAAGACACTCTCTTCTATTATTTCCTCCTTTTTCAATGTTTTCATAGCCCAAATACAACCACTCCGTTTTGATACGTTTGTTGAATAGTATATACGATAATGTATTCATTAAGCTGAATTCTATTTTGGTCTCAGTCGTATCGTTACGAGTTACGTATTTTTTTTAATCATGTCAGTATACATATAAAATAATTATAAAAATATCAAACCAAACATTATTATATTGGTTAAAAAAAAACCAAACATTATTATACCGAAAGAACTGAAAAATGATAGTACAAAATTATAAACTGTAAAAATATAATAACAATTATGAAATGTATAACAGAAGGACTATTGTAAATTCCTAGATGTCGGTATTGAGTCTACAACTCAGAAGGTGTCGATGGTCTGAGTTCAGAACTGAGGACGAACGGGGAGAAAGAAGGGAAGACTAGAATAGCATAAAGGTAGAACCTTTATTATAATCACGTATAATAATGGTTACACAATCACGTATTCAATATAAATACAAACCCTCACGACAAGAACACTATCTTGACATAACTCACACATAATTTGAGTTCTGAACTCAAATTACCTACAGCACAACTAGCAGCTAAACTCTGTATAAATTACCTCTTAGATCTCACTCTCTATATTTTTCTCTGTACGCATTACAATGAATTTCCTCAAACTCTCCTGTTCCACTCGCCCGTGTTTTCTCTTATTGAATACCCCCCTCCCAACAAACCCTAAACTTACTTCCACTTATATAGATAAAGAAATCATGTGAGAATCTATCGTTCAAGATTTTATCTTTAACAGCTAGATAAAATCTTGTTAAATATTTTATCTTCTTCTCTGTTTGTCAGTTCAAGGCTGACAAACTTCGCTTCAGGCTGGTCTTAAAACGGGCTTCAGTATTGAACTGAGTTTGCCGATCAAAATAGCATCAAAAGTTTCCCCCTTTTTGATGCGGCAAACTCTGTAAGTTTTGAACTTCTTGAACTTATGAATGTTCCCCCTGAATCGTTGTATACATTCAAGACTAATTGGTAAACTTTGTAAGTCTTGAACTGATTAATGTTCCCCCTAAGTTGTAGAATACGTCCAAGACCAATTTCCCCCTTTTGCCAAATCAAAAAGGAACTAAGTCATAAACCTTATGGATTGGGGGTAGTAGTGCGTCATGGTCAGATTACTGGGAAAGAGATGATAATTCTGAAAGAGGTGAGGTGCCTTCTTGACGAGTCTGGTAGAGCCGACTTGACTTTGGTACCCAAACTTGTTTGATCTCAGTTGTAGACTCAGACTTAAAGTGATTGATAGGAACCCACCATTTAGTATGCAAGCTTTTGATTTCGAATGAGTTTTGCCTTGATGATTTTTCACGTAACTGTTTTCTCAATAATTTGGGACACATCTAAGCATGTGTCCTAGCTGGTGACAGTATCGGCATGAGTGTAATCTTGGCTGATGTCTCGTAGTTCCAGTCTGTAACTTCTCAGTCGTAGACTGAGAGTGTGTTTCGGACTTATATCCCAAGCCGCAATTGTCTGAGTTATTATTCCGCATCATTTGCTTCAAATTCGCCTTCCCGGTATACCAAGCTGGATTAGTAGGAGTCTGAAGTTCTAACTTTCGATTTGCCTTGGCTACCATGTCTGAAAGTGTTTCGCATTCTCTTTTTAGTGATTTGTTGCTATCCAAAGAGAATTTATCTCTTCCTGTCCCCAACAAGGAAGAGTGAGAATTCTAGTTTCCAAAGGACTACCAAAGTTAATCCTTGGCTTATCTAGACTCTAAATAACAAAGTTTTTGCTTTCAGTAGAGGACCAACGCAAATTTTCCACCTTAGCCCTGAGTTCTTTAATTTTAGTATCATACTGATTCTTCAAGAATTTTATCTTAGAGAGTGCAAAGGTTAACTTAATAAATATCTCTTCTTTTTCGAGAGTATCCTTCCAGATTTCCTTCTCCTTTATGTTGTACTCAGTATTGATGTCATCATCTTCTTGAGCAACTATCGTCAAACACATCTGCGCGTACTCCCGGGGTTCTGAGTCTGTATTTGAGATATCCTGTCCCCATGCAGCTGTAGCTGTATTTGTGTGTTTCTTAATCTTCTTCTGAGAATTGTCCTTTTGGTGGAGAGGACAATCCTTGACAACGTGACCAGGCTTGTTACACTTGAAACATGTATTTTGTCCCTTCTTTGACTTACATTGTTGGTTTGACCTTTGTTGTCTACTAAATATCCTCCGGATGCGATTTACCATTGAGGTAATTTCCTCATCTATATCAAAGTCGTCATCCTCTAACTCTGTTGCCGTGTCACGTGCTTTCAGGGATAAATCATTGATTGGTGCTGACGAAGTAGCTATTTCTCCCTTCATCTTTCCTTCATAAACCATGAGTTCAGAACTCAGTTCTTCAAAGGATAATTCTGATAAATCCTTTGTAGATTCCAAGAGAGTAGCGAAGTTTAACCACTCTTTACACAAACTATCGAGAAATCTCTCATTAACAACATCGTTTGAGAGAACTTCTTTAACAGTCTTGAACTCACAGAGTATCTTGTCGAATCTTTCTAGTGTTTGTGAGAGTGTCTCTCCTTTCATCATCTTGAAATTGTCGAACTGTCTTTTGAGTTGTTTACCTTTCGCCTTTTTAACAGACTCAGTTCCAGCATATGCCGTCTTAAGAAAATCCCATACCTCCTTGGCAGTGCGCAATCCTAGTACTTTCTGTTGGTCTGAGTCTAACAGCGATGATATAATGACTCTTCGTGCTTGTCTATTTTTGCTAATCATCTTGTTATCATTCTCATTCCAGCTAGACCTTGGTTTTTCTTTTGAAACTCCATTTTCTTCAATCTTAGGCTTAAGATCTCCTTCAGTTACTACATCCCACAGTTGTAAGTCGATGGAGATCAACTGGTCTTCCATCTACTCACACCAGCTGGTGTAGTTGAATTTTGAGAGCTTTAAGGGTTTAACATAATAGGAATTCATCACGATCAACCCTGAAGAAGTTTCTTCTGCGTTTAGGGTTACCTTGCTCTGATACCAATTATAAATTCCTAGATGTCGGTGTTGAGTCTGCAACTCAGAAGGTGTTGATGGTCTGAGTTCAGAACTGAGGACGAACGAGGAGAAAGAAGAGAAGACCAGAATAGCATAAAGGTAGAACCTTTATTATAATCACGTATAACAATGGTTACACAATCACGTATTCAATACGAATACAAACCCTCACGACAAGAACACTATCTTGACATAACTCACACGTAATTTGAGTTCTGAACTCAAATTACCTACAACACAAGTAGCAGCTAAACTCTGTATAAATTACCTCTCAGATCTCACTCTCTATATTTTTCTCTGTTAGGATTTCGGGCCCATTTCCCCAGGATCGTGGTGAGATCGACATGGTTGCCGAAGAAGAAAAACCGCAAGATAATGTAATGATAAAATAGTGACACAAGGATTTACGTCGTTCGGTCCAAACATGACCTACATCCACGGGAGGAGATAGAACAACTTTCATTAAGAAGATGAGGATTACAAGTTTACATGAGGATTACCCAACCAACCCATCAACCCGTGTTTCCCGTGTTTCCCTTGTTGTTTTTACCTGAGTCCCTTTGAGTTCCCATAGAACCACCCTTGACTCCCTTGGATGTGATCCCCACAAGTTGGGATGATCCAAAGCTACGGGTTACTAGATCTATTTATAGTGCTAGATTTAAATCATTCACTTATCCTAGCGTTAACCATGTAACAACCACTACATAATGGCTCACAAGTTACAACGGTTACAACTTAATTAACATCATCCATTAACACCTAGAAACAACTAACACTTGGGTATCTAGAAAGCCAGAAGTCATAACTTCTTCTTTCAAATATTTTAACTTCCTCATAACTCTCCTCATAATGTTAGAAAACCAAATGCTTTAGACGCCATTAATTTTCACCGCATAAATGCTCCCACTAATGCATCTTCAGCTTCCGGGAAACTCTTCGTAAATACGATATTAATTGGAAACAAAACCAATTAACTCCACAAGAGCAACTCAACGGATTTAGCATTAATTCTAACATTCTTTGTACGCACTTACAATGAATTTCCTCAAACTCTCCCTGTTCCACTCGCCCGTATTTTCTCTTATTGAATACCCCCCCCCCCAACAAACCCTAAACTTACTTCCACTTATATAGATAAAGAAATCATGTGAGAATCTATCGTTCAAGATTTATCTTTAACAGCTAGATAAAATCTTGTTAAATATTTTATCTTCTTCTCTGTTTGTCAGTTCAAGACTAACAGACTTCGCTTCAGGCTGGTCTTAAAACGGGCTTCAGTATTGAACTGAGTTTGCCAATCAAAATAGCATCAACATACGTCAACATCCGATATGAAATAGTCGTCTCAAACATTGTTTGTAAACGATAGTTAAAAAAATGTAGACCACCATCTACAACTTGTCTTTTGGTGCATTGATGACTATCAAACATCAGTTTGTTGTTGACTAATGTCATTTTCCTCCTTCTTGTTTACCCATCACTCAACAATTAATAAAGACAGTTGCAAACTGTCATTAACAGGAGATGCTTGTGTTTATCTATATATAAACTATAGTAGATAATTTCTAATGTTACTCTAGTTTTATATATTTTCCTAAAATTTACTATTATTTATTATGTTGTTTATTATTTTTCAAATATTTGTGCATTTTTAATACTTATCATTTTCTATAATATAGTACTAGATGAAAAAAAAACAGAATTTGGGCATATTGTAAATTATCAAATTCACTGACATAATATTTTTTTTAAAAAAAATGAATTAGTCAAATAACATAATTGAAAAATGATGTATATTGTGAAAGCTTAAAGTTAGTAGTCTTATAATTCGAGGAAACTAGTAATTAATTTATGCTGATTTATTTTGAACTTGTTTGAAATTAACATTTCATTATGCACCCTACACCCACAACCTAGCTTGACTTCTTCCACGTATGAAATGGACAGCCAGTTGAAAAAGCAAGGTGATGGCTAACTTGGAGGAAATGATGCACTGGTGATGAATGGCTGAGTAAGCAATGAGATAGATAAACTAGCAATCTCATTTTTATTTGAACATTACATATCGTCCCATGTCCGTCCCCCGCCAAGTCTTGGGATGATTGAATACCCCAAACCTTGATATGTGGTTTAAATATTAAACTATGGTATATAAAGGCTAAAAAGTGCCTTAGAAACATCGGTGAACAGTTAAACCATAGTAAAATGCAATAAAAGCACTAAGATACGGTTTGAGCAAAAACATGCTTTAAGCTTGGAGTAAACTTGGTTAGGACCCAAAGAACCTACCAAGACTATATAATAGTCAATTATGATTTAATAAGGCAAATTAAGTCCTTAGGAAACTTTGGTAGACAGTTAAACCAAACAAAACACAAATAAATGCCTTAAAGTCAATAAGAGCAAAAATGTGCTCTAAGCTTGGGATAAATTTGTATAAGACCGGTCATACCTATACCTTATAAATATGTTAATGAACATATTAAACCAATTACCAAAGAAAACCAAGCTTGAAAACAAGTTAAAACACAAAAAGTGCTTTAAGGAGTCTTAAAGCACGTTTTTGAAAAATTGTCTTGTAAATGAGTTTTGAATGGCTAAATGTCCATCATTACTCTTTAAGTAACATGTGTATATATAGTATCACATTTGGAAGTCTATATCAATGGGAAATCGAAAATTTCACAACTATGTGCCTTGTTTTAGTGAATAGTAACTTTAATAAGCTAGTTGTAACATATGTTGTTATAAGTAATTTAATTGGTCAACTAAGACCAAAACACCCCTAATTAAATGATGGGGGCCGGTTTTTATCATGGTGAGTCACCAACATGTAAAAGAAATCAATTAAGGAAAGGAAGGAAAAGTGAATAAAAGAAGAAAGTTACTTTATAACCTAAATATCTTAACAAAGTGTACTCTCTCACCTCATTCTCTTCTTCCTTCTCATTTCACACGTCTTCAAGCTCCCTTCCTCCCTTCCATTTACAATTTGCTATAGTTCCACACAAGAACTCCATCTTTGAATGCTTGTAACTCCTAGCTCCATGGTCCAAATTCAATTTCAAGACCACCATTCTTCTAGTTGGAGCAAGCTCTACACTTCTATCTTTTCAAATCTTCAAAAGCCTCATTTCGGTGCCATGGAGATTCACCATTGAAAGAGCTTGAGCTCACCTTTTCACATATTATTGTTCTCCTTTGCTTCAAGGTAAGGAAACTCAAAGAAAAATGATGTTTCCTTCATGTTTTGTGTTGTCCGAAAATCCACCTCACAATGGTGTCTTTACCTTGCTTGTTTTAGCTTCATTTGAATCTTCCAAGGGCTAGGAGGAGTCCTCTCTTGATACTCATTCAAGCTCTCTTTCCATTCCAAGGTAAAACAATCATTTTAATACCTTAAGATAATATATGTAACTAGGGTTTACAATGAGATGAAGCTTAAAGCTTGTATACTCATTATATTATTTGTATATTGTTTAGAAGTTGACAAGCAACTAAAAACCTTGCCAATTTAGTCAAGGAAACAAGAAGGAAGTTTGAGAGGAAAAGAGGTAAACAAACTATCTCAATGTAGTTTAAATGCCTTAGGACAATGAGCTTGATTTGCTTAATAAAATACCTAAGGAGCCAATGGCAAATGAGCGCTCTCAAGGAGTTTATTAAGGGCATATGTACTCTTGGGTGTATTTGCAGGTCAAAGGCAATATATATGTGGAAATTCAGTGTTTATGGTTTATGCAATTTAAGGGCCTAAGAGCCATGTTATTTAAGGGCCTAAGTGCCAAGCAATTTAAGTTTATGCACTATATTGTGATGTAGTGTAAATTTGGTGAAGTTTGTGTGTGAGGAAGTTCTTGATGGATTTTAGGTGTTCTTGAGTGGAATAAGGTAAAAACCTAAGTGTTTGGATGTGAGAATATACAAAGGAAGCTATGGCAAAATTTGGAAAATGTATAAGAAGTTCTAAGTGATTTAAACAAGTTTTGGTGAACTAGGAAGTGTTAAAGGTGAACAAGTGTTTTACTAGGGAAGAAAGCATGTACTAAGGTGGTTTAGAGTGATACAAGGATTTAGGTATTATCTTGGAAGTTCTAGGAATTCAATGTGTGTTTTTGAGGATGTATTAAAGTCTTGGAGAAGTTTGTTTAAGGTTTAGAAATGTTGATGTACAAGGAAGAAATGATGTTTAGGTAAGATGTGAAAAGGGATTTAGTTAGTAAGAAAAGAAGTTGAGAGATGATGTTAAGGTGTAGAGGAAACACCTTGGTATAGTGGTCATTATAGGTAAAATACCACATAGAAATCTTAAGGAGAAAACAATATAAGTGTTAGGAATTTTGGTAAGAAGAGAGTAAGTGTTTAAGGAGTTATAAAATGAGTCCTATGGATGTTATATGAAGGGTTAAAGGTGCCAATGATGTTAGAACACATTAGGAGGCTTGAGGAAAAGTTTGGAGAAAGTTTGACTAAGTTTTGGACAACTTCTGATGTTGTCCGACCTAGTGGTCCGACCCGGGGTGGGTCGGACAGCCTCTGTTTAGTCACCCGTTGATGTTTCTGGAATGGTCGACCCAGAGGTCTTGGGTCGGACATGGGTCGGACATGTGTGCTCTAAGTCTCTGGAATGGTCCGACCCAGATGGTTGGGTCGGACATGGGTCGGACAGGTGTATTTAAAAGACGGGAAAAGTTTCTGGAACGGTCCGACCCAGTTGTGGGTCGGACGGTGGGTCGGACGGCCCAAAGTATGTAAAAAAATTGTTTAAGTTATAGGATGATGGGGAATATTAAGTAATGATGTTATAAGGTTACTAAGGACATGTTAAGTGAGTTATAATGACAATTTAGTGGGGGAAAGTTGTATTAAAATGTAAAGGTAAAATAAGTTAAAATGTGAAGTTATTTAACTAAGTTAACGGGGGTAAGTTATGAGCGTTAGACTTTAAACAATCATGTTACCCCGATGTTAATAAAAGTACATGTAATGTTATCAGTTGTTCGAGAATTGCTCGAGGAACATAAGTGGATGTGATAGAGTGGACTCCGGTGACAGGTATGGTTTTCTTGCAACCCGTGTCCTACCGGATTACACCGGCTTGTATGCCAATGTGTTTTTCTGTATGTTTGCCACGTTATAAGATAAATCATGAAACGAGTTTACAGTCGTTTTGTTGTTGTATGTTTACGTGCCGATACCGGTAACCTCGAATGCGCTCGAAGGGCTAGTTAACCACTATTAGGTAAACGTAAGAGGACGGTATCCGGTGATAACGTTTCCGACCTATGGAACGCTCTAACCACGGCTATGCGTGAGTTAGTTATGTGACGTTTGTGTGTGAATGTATGACTCTCCCTTCCCTTGTGTGTATCTAACAAGACTTAACCCAATGTTGTGATTGTTTAATTAAGTTCAATGTTGAACTTCTAACAAGTGCTAACGGGGGAAGTGAGGAGTCCGGTCTGTTCCGGCCACGCGTGTGAGTATGTGGGTCGTTGTCATATCAGGTTCGATCCTCTCTGTATGTTATGGTTGTTTTCCAATTTGGTTTCCAACCTTCCCTTTAGCTTAACCAAGGCTATTTTACTGACTCACGTCGGGCCACAGGGGCATACTATGTTATGTTGTTCGGTGTTCTTGGATCACTATATCCGAGACACCTTGTGTTAAGTTACCCGTTCATTTAACGAGACGGTAACGAGTTATGTAATGAGCTTATCATGAGACTGGCAACATTCTCTAGGCTACAAGTGAACTGACTATGTTTGGGTCGGTTCATAAAGAGAACCGTACCCGTATGTTTGTATTGTTGTTATGATGCAATTTCTATTGCGATGTTATTATGTGCACGTTGAAACGTGAAAAGTGTTGTTATGTTGTTATGTGATGATGTTATATGTTGTAAAATGTGGTAGTGGATCATGGAAATGAATCCCAGTTTGTGATAAGAGGCGTTTAAGGATAACCCGATTAATGGGTAGTTGTCGTCTATTAAGGAAGTAGCTCCATTAGAGGAGAAACACTAGGGGTAATGAATACCATGAGTGACCTATCAAGTATGGATATGCTAACCGTTGTCGAGCCCATTGAGGCGGAATGATTGTTGTGTGTGTTTTAAGTTACATGCATGATTTAAATATAATCAACCGCATGCTAAGAGACAATTAGTTGTGCGTGGCCCGGTAGCATGTGGGCTGCGGGATTACCATACCAGCAAAGGTGCTGAGCCCCTTGGGGGCCCACCCTTTCTCTTCTTTTCTTATTTCAGGTACGAAGAGCTGGAAGCCGTTCGAGAGTAGGACGGGGTAGTCGTTGTACATGGGTAATCATTTAAGTTGTACATATACAGTAGGTGTAGTAAGACCGAAATTGTTATCGGCATCAGTTTGTAAATACTCGGTACAGTAGGAAGGTAGTGTATGTTTTGTTTGTTAATGGAAAGGGATAATAATGTGTAGTCGCTCGGGAATCTAGTCCATCAGACCGGTACAATGTTTATGCAATAGCCTTGTTAGCCACGTGGGTGGTTAACGGCGTGTAACACCAACGAGTTAAGTAATGTGAAGTAGTATATTTTCCGCTGCAGAATGTTGTTATGTGTTTGTTTTGGATGGGGTGTTACAAAAAGTGGTATCAGAGCGAAGTATCGCTCTGATGACTGAATTACCGAGCTTAGGAAGTACCGAGTTAGAATTTTCGTACTTTGGGTTAAGGGTTGAGTGATAGCGTGAGAGATACGCTAGTTAGGAAGTAACCAGTGTGTACTGGAAACCTACAGTATCCAACCCGCCCTCCACAATCCCTGTTATATAACTTGGGAAAACGCCAGGAGATGGAAGTCCTCTCTTACGGGAATACCCGATCTGGCTGTTATTAGGTACCACTGTGAGTGCGGAGAACCTGTCATACGGTAGATCCCGAAAACTGGGAATCCGGAGACGGTTTCCATCTGAACAATGTTAACCGCATTAATAGCGAAGAATGAAGAATTTTGTGTATAAGGGAATAGAATTTCCGGCACCTGGGTCGACATGCCGAGCAGTCGAGAATAACCAGCTTGCAACGAACCGACCGTGCAACAGACAAGAAGTACAGTAATGAAACCGAGACGAGTGTCTACGAGACTACAATTGTTAAATGATACACCAACGGTATACCAACGATAAGGAACCACAACGTAGTGCCCAAACAGAGACAAGTCTCAGTAACCACGACAATGCGTGGAACGGGCTACCAAGAGGAAACAATACAAAAGAAAAGGGGTCTCCAGAATAGGAAACACCCTAGTTAATGATTATCATGTGAAGACAGTGAGAAATTACCCAGAGGGTTATTGCCAAGACTGTAAGGTCGAGTAAGGGCCAACAAGGCCACTGATAATAGTGCAAGTAAGAACAATACCGCAACCAGTATGTGTGCTTAACCGATAGCCAGTTAGCATGGCGCACTTGCTATAGCAAGTGCTGCTATAACAAGGGTGGGGGAAATTTATAACCACTACAAGTACTTAATAAAGTACCATGAAGTTAAAGGAGATCATCACAACCGTGGAAGGGCTTAACAGCCTAACCAATGCATGTGGGAATGAATCAGTCAGCAAGAGGCTAGACTTGGATAAGGCAAGAAGGCATTGTACTACCATAGGATTTTTCTTTCAAATCAGATTTGTTTCAACTCTTTTTCAAAACAAATTTTCTTTCAAACCATACTTCTTTCTAACCTTCCTCTAAACCAAACCAGTAAAACCAAGGGCAGTTGATAAAGATACAAAAAGTGGATAAACTTTCCCTCAATTAAGTTCAGGAGCACGGAATGTATTGTCAAGGGACAATATAAGGGATTTGACAAAGATACTTCACCTAGACGTGTGACGGAGACTACAAGTGTACCAACTGTAATGTGGGATGACCGCACTCCGATAGGAGCTTGTGGGCCTGACAGACCTGCTTATGGGTTAGTTGGGTAAGTAGTAATGTATCAGCATGATACCCCACATATGTATACAAGTAGATTCCAGAACACGGGAAGTAGTCGACTCCATACTACGGTCACAAGAGCAAGAGCAACGGATTACCAAGAATGGTTAAAGTAAAGGAACTCAGTTAAGTTAACGAAACTAAAGGAATTAGTGAATTCCTTCCAAGGAAATGTTTAAGAGTCAGGAGGTGCGAAGTGCACTAACTGTAATGTAAAGACATCGTATACGTCTTAAGGATCCTTAGGGATAAACATGATAGCTGGAACGGTGACCCAACCGGTACATGGCAAGCAGATGCCTAATGTGGACACATTAGTGTGCAATGAATGGGATGAAACTCCCAGAATGAGTACCTACACTACCAGGAAATATTGATCTGCACAGAAGAAGATAATAAGCCAGTTAAGAACACAAACGGCGTGGCTAACTGAATATACCAATAAGTGCGAACCAGATGTAATGACATAATTTAGCAACACCCAGGAGCAATCCTTGAAGGGTGTTCGCATCAACAATTGTTGCACGAAATAACGTGACAGAAACACGAGGGTTGAAACTAACACCCAGTTTAGACATAAGTTGTCAGGAGGCGGACTGACAATCCTAAGGGGCATCCCATGAAAGGAAACGGAATGCAATGACCTTGTCATGGAGCTCAATATGATATCCAACCATGTAATGATATACAGGGAAGTAAATGTGTATGAGTAGCCTACAATGAGCAGAGCTCGAGGCAGTAAGGCTCATAAGCCACAAATAAAATGTGTTATGTAAATTGGATCGATTACAGAAGTTTATGTTGTATAAGTAAATAGAGTGGAGAACGAACCACTGCTTTATGAGTGGGGATACCTCTCGATATTATAAACCGTGCAAGCGGTAGTAATGTGAACCAAGTTCAAGAAATATGTTAAGGATTGATCATGTTGATATTGCGAGAGAACAACTAGTTTAGTAGCATGTGAAGCACCCGGCTGAATAACAGCGGCTTGTAACTCGAGTGAGCTACGCTCAAGGAGCATTCAGTAGTCATCCAAATGAATGGTGAACCATAATATGAAGGATGTAAGTATATGTGTGGAAGTTAACGTGACAATAAATAGGCCATGTAAGTTAGTGTTATACAAGAAGCACGGTGCGCAGTAAGCGACCGTTGTATAACTATTGTTGAATAATAATGTGGCAGATAAGACCAGTTATGAGTTAAACTCAGTGGAGATGCATAGTAAGTGATACCAAACAGACTGGGCAATAAGCCATTGGTAGGTACTAGGTGATGAGGAACTTAGTGTGAATTCCATGGCGAATCGCATAAGGGATTTACTGTCAAGAGTTTACGCCTCTACACTCTGTATGACTGAGTGTTTTGGTATTGCACTTGCACATTAATGATCGAGTGGGATAGCTAGGAATTGGAAACACGTTAATTGTGGAGGAATAATGTTATAATGGCCGATGCATAGGAAATGCAAGGCCGCACCAATAAAAGAGTACTTGTACAAAACCAAATGTGGATGCATGATTAACAGTAAGTGACTACAGTAGCACTAACTACCAAATATCGGTATGGACTATACCTCAAGTGTGGGAAATAACTGAGAGAGCACTACACATTGGGTAGTAGCTCAACCTCAACCGACAGTAAGTCGGAAGGAAACAAGTCAATCGTTGTGAAATACATAGCAGTATACACAGTAAATTATTGGAGAGGAGAATAGAAAGTTTTGAAACTCACCGAATTTGCTCACGGTTAGAACTACCACACATCGGTTGAGAAACCATTATTACCAAGATAAAGGTGATATTGGGGATATACAATACAATAAGAATAACAAATGGGGCAAATTAAGCTCTACAGTTATTAGAGTTTCACAGCAGAAACTAGTGAGCCAGTGATTCAAGTATCGAATGTGCATGGTGAACATGAGTGAACGGCTAATTATTTAAGCCTAGAAGCCTCACAGGCCAGAACCGAAACCAGTATAGAGTTAAAGCAACTCCAATGAGAATTCTTGGTTTAGGGACTAAACCGCTAGTATGGTTAAGATCCTCTAATAAGAATCCATTGTATAATAGACCGCGTGGAAGTTAGAACACTTCACGACGGCAGAACATTTTAAGCAGATGTTTAGTGATTGATTACGTGGGCGTAATCCCTTTTAAGGGGGGTAGAGCGCAAAACCACTTAGTGTGTATTACCGTACAAGTGTACGTAACTTATGTTGTGCATAGCACAAATAATTGTTTTGATGATTGGTGCGTGTGTTACGTAAACATACGCATTCATTCATGGTTTAATTGTGGTAATTGCGCACAGAAGATGCGAATACCATTGTGATAAGTGTGTTGATTTATTAACAGTTGTGTGTGATAGTACAAGTGTGGGGGAGTAGAGAAACTCCCGGGGAACGAAAACCCCGACAGTGTATAAATGTGAAACGGTGTGTTGTATTTTGATAAAATATATGTGTATATATATACTATATAGTGATTCATGAAAGGGTATGAAACCGACATAGAACCTAGTGAGAACAAGATTCCCTAGGTAACAACATTAAAGTGAATGGAAATAACTGATAGACGAAGTTCTATCCCTTGGAGATGTATGATCATGATTAGAATGATTAAAAAGATAGAAAATTGGAAATGAGTGATTTGTTTGATGCTTGAAATTGAAGTGGGGGGTGAAACTTGATTATCATGAGATCAAGGGAAGCCGAACACAAATTGGGGTGGAAGGATAGTCCGACACTGATGCTGATCACATCAGGGTTGGATGATTCTTGAAGCTCCCTTAAGTGGTCACAAATAACCACGCTAAGAAAAGAAGCAAAGAGCATAAGATGGACTTGGAGTCGTATGTGTTTTCAAAAAGGATTTTGAAATGGTATTTATAAAACGTCGATAGATACTTTACATAATTAAAGTTCTCTTACTTAACCTCACAAGGAAAAATTTTAAATTTAAGTGATTGTTTTGATCTCCCAAAGGAACGGGGACGGAAGGTGTCCATCGCGACCGGGTTCTGCGGGATCACAGTGTATATCAAAGATATTTTTGATTGTTAACATGCTATGACATGTTGTATGGAATGTGTAATAAATATTATTTTGACCTTGAGTTCCAAAAGTGTACGTTATTAAGACCTACGAGTCTAAATGTTGTTATGTTACCCAAGACCAGAGAGTCTAAGGGGTTGTTATGTATGTGTAAATGTTATTAAGATACCCGGACCATTGAGTCCGAGGTTATCATGTGAGTATGTTATGTTATGTATGGATGTGAATGTGTTACCCGGACCATTAAGTCCGAGGTTGTGATGTAAAATATGTTTGGTTATGGAAGTTTGTTTCCAAGTGATTCCTACGTTCTAATCCAAATGATGTGTGGGAAGTGTGAACTTCGAGGACGAAGTTCTTTTAAGGGGGGTATATTGAAATACCCCAAACCTTGATATGTGGTTTAAATATTAAACTATGGTATATAAAGGCTAAAAAGTGCCTTAGAAACATCGGTGAACAGTTAAACCATAGTAAAATGCAATAAAGCACTAAGATACGGTTTGAGCAAAAACATGCTTTAAGCTTGGAGTAAACTTGGTTAGGACCCAAAGAACCTACCAAGACTATATAATAGTCAATTATGATTTAATAAGGCAAATTAAGTCCTTAGGAAACTTTGGTAGACAGTTAAACCAAACAAAACACAAATAAATGCCTTAAAGTCAATAAGAGCAAAAATGTGCTCTAAGCTTGGGATAAATTTGTATAAGACCTAATGGTCATACCTATACCTTATAAATATTTTAATGAACATATTAAACCAATTACCAAAGAAAACCAAGCTTGAAAACAAGCTAAAACACAAAAAGTGCTTTAAGGAGTCTTAAAGCACGTTTTTGAAAAATTGTCTTGTAAATGAGTTTTGAATGGCTAAATGTCCATCATTACTCTTTAAGTAACATGTGTACTATATAGTATCACATTTGGAAGTCTATATCAATGGGAAATCGAAAATTTCACAACTATGTGCCTTGTTTTAGTGAATAATAACTTTAATAAGCTAGTTTGTAACATATGTTGTTATAAGTAATTTAATTGGTCAACTAAGACCAAAACACCCCTAACTAAATGATGGGGGCCGGTTTTTATCATGGTGGGTCACCAACATGTAAAAGAAATCAATTAAGGAAAGGAAGGAAAAGTGAATAAAAGAAGAAAGTTACTTTATAACCTAAATATCTTAACAAAGTGTACTCTCTCACCTCATTCTCTTCTTCCTTCTCATTTTACACGTCTTCAAGCTCCCTTCCTCCCTTCCATTTACAATTTGCTATAGTTCCACACAAGAACTCCATCTTTGAATGCTTGTAACTCCTAGCTCCATGGTCCAAATTCAATTTCAAGACCATCATTCTTCTAGTTGGAGCAAGCTCTACACTTCTATCTTTTCAAATCTTCAAAAGCCTCATTTCGGTGCCAAAGAGATTCACCATTGAAGGAGCTTGAGCTCACCTTTTCACATATTATTGTTCTCCTTTGCTTCAAGGTAAGGAAACTCAAAGAAAAATGATGTTTCCTTCATGTTTTGTGTTGTCCGAAAATCCACCTCACAATGGTGTCTTTACCTTGCTTGTTTTAGCTTCATTTGAATCTTCCAAGGGCTAGGAGGAGTCCTCTCTTGATACTCATTCAAGCTCTCTTTCCATTCCAAGGTAAAACAATCATTTTAATACCTTAAGATAATATATGTAACTAGGGTTTACAATGAGATGAAGCTTAAAGCTTGTATACTCATTATATTATTTGTATAATGTTTAGAAGTTGACAAGCAACTAAAAAACTTGCCAATTTAGTCAAGGAAACAAGAAGGAAGTTTGAGAGGAAAAGAGGTAAACAAACTATCTCAATGTAGTTTAAATGCCTTAGGAAAATGAGCTTGATTTGCTTAATAAAATACCTAAGGAGCCAATGGCAAATGAGCTAGTAAAATGCTCTCAAGGAGTTTATTAAGGGCATATGTACTCTTGGGTGTATTTGCAGGTCAAAGGCAATATATATGTGGAAATTCAGTGTTTATGGTTTATGTAATTTAAGGGCCTAAGAGCCATGTTATTTAAGGGCCTAAGTGCCAAGCAATTTAAGTTTATGCACTATATTGTGATGTAGTGTAAATTTAGTGAAGTTTGTGTGGAGGAAGTTCTTGATGGATTTTAGGTGTTCTTGAGTGGAATAAGGTAAAAACCTAAGTGTTTGGATGTGAGAATATACAAAGGAAGCTATGGCAAATTTTGGAAAATGTATAAGAAGTTCTAAGTGATTTAAACAAGTTTTGGTGAACTAGGAAGTGTTAAAGGTGAACAAGTGTTTTACTAGGGAAGAAAGCATGTACTAAGGTGGTTTAGAGTGATACAAGGATTTAGGTATTATCTTGGAAGTTCTAGGAATTCAATGTGTGTTTTTGAGGATGTATTAAAGTCTTGGAGAAGTTTGTTTAAGGTTTAGAAATGTTGATGTACAAGGAAGAAATGATGTTTAGGTAAGACGTGAAAAAGGGATTTAGTTAGTAAGAAAAGAAGTTGAGAGATGATGTTAAGGTGTAGAGGAAACACCTTGGTATAGTGGTCATTATAGGTAAAATACCACATAGAAATCTTAAGGAGAAAACAATATAAGTGTTAGGAATTTTGGTAAGAAGAGTAAGTGTTTAAGGAGTTATAAAATGAGTCCTATGGATGTTATATGAAGGGTTAAAGGTGCCAAATGATGTTAGAACACATTAGGAGGCTTGAGGAAAAGTTTGGAGAAAGTTTGACAAGTTTTGGACAACTTCTGATGTTGTCCGACCCAGTGGTCCGACCCGGGGTGGGTCGGACAGCCTCTGTTTAGTCACCCGTTGATGTTTCTGGAATGGTCCAACCCAGAGGTCTTGGGTCGGACATGGGTCGGACATGTGTGCTCTAAGTCTCTGGAATGGTCCAACCCAGATGGTTGGGTCGGACGTGGGTCGGACAGGTGTATTTAAAAGACGGGAAAAGTTTCTGGAACGGTCCGACCCAGTTGTGGGTCGGACGGTGGGTCGGACGGCCCAAAGTATGTAAAAAAAATTGTTTAAGGTTATAGGATGATGGGGAATATTAAGTAATGATGTTATAAGGTTACTAAGGACATGTTAAGTGAGTTATAATGACAATTTAGTGGGGGAAAGTTGTATTAAAATGTAAAGGTAAAATAAGTTAAAATGTGAAGTTATTTAACTAAGTTAACGGGGGTAAGTTATGAGCGTTAGACTTTAAACAATCATGTTACCCCGATGTTAATAAAAGTACATGTAATGTTATCAGTTGTTCGAGAATTGCTCGAGGAACATAAGTGGATGTGATAGAGTGGACTCCGGTGACAGGTATGGTTTTATTGCAACCTGTGTCCTACCGGATTACACCGGCTTGTATGCCAATGTGTTTTTCTGTATGTTTGCCACGTTATAAGATAAATCATGAAACGAGTTTACAGTCGTTTTGTTGTTGTATGTTTACGTGCCGATACCAGTAACCTCGAATGCGCTCGAAGGGCTAGTTAACCACTATTAGGTAAACGTAAGAGGACGGTATCCGGTGATAACGTTTCCGACCTATGGAACGCTCTAACCACGGCTATGCGTGAATTAGTTATGTGACGTTTGTGTGTGATGTTTGTGTGTGAATGTATGACTCTCCCTTCCCTTGTGTGTATCTAACAAGACTTAACCCAATGTTGTGATTGTTTAATTAAGTTCAATGTTGAACTTCTAACAAGTGCTAACGGGGGAAGTGAGGAGTCCGGTCTGTTCCGGCCACGCGTGTGAGTATGGGGGTCGTTGTCATATCAGGTTCGATCCTCTCTGTATGTTATGGTTGTTTTCCAATTTGGTTTCCAACCTTCCCTTTAGCTTAACCAAGGCTATTTTACTGACTCACGTCGGGCCACAGGGGCATACTATATTATGTTTGTTCGGTGTGCTTGGATCACTATATCCGAGACACCTTGTGTTAAGTTACCCGTTCATTTAACAAGACGGTAACGAGTTATGTAATGAGCTTATCATGAGACTGGCAACATTCTCTAGGCTACAAGTGAACTGACTATGTTTGGGTCGGTTCATAAAAGGGAACCGTACCCGTTATGTTTGTATTGTTGTTATGATGCAATATCTATTGCGATGTTATTATGTGCACATTGAAACGTGAAAAGTGTTGTTATGTGTTGTTATGTGATGAATGTTATATGTTGTAAAATGTGGAGTATGTGGACCATGGAAATGAATCCCAGTTTGTGATAAGAGGCGTTTAAGGATAACCCGATTAATGGGTAGTTGTCGTCTATTAAGGAAGTAGCTCCATTAGAGGAGAAACACTCTAGGGGTAATGAATACCATGAGTGACCTATCAAGTATGGATATGCTAACCGTTGTCGAGCCCATTGAGGCGGAATGATTCGTGTTGTGTGTTTTAAGTTACATGCATGATTTAAATATAATCAACCGCATGCTAAGACGATAATTAGTTGTGCGTGACCTGGTAGCATGTGGGCTGCGGGATTACCATACCAGCAAAGGTGCTGAGCCCCTTGGGGGCCACCCTTTCTCTTCTTTTCTTATTTCAGGTACGAAGAGCTGGAAGCCGTTCGAGAGTAGGACGGGGTAGTCGTTGTACATGGGTAATCATTTAAGTTGTACATATACAATAGGTGTAGTAAGACCGAAATTGTTATCGGCATCAGTTTGTAAATACTCGGTACAGTAGGAAGGTATGTGTATGTTTTGTTTTTAATGGAAAGGGATAATAATGTGTAGTCGCTCGGGAATCTAGTCCATCAGACCGGTACAATGTTTATGTAATAGCCTTGTTAGCCACGTGGGTGGTTAACGGCGTGTAACACCAACGAGTTAAGTAATGTGAAGTAGTATATTTTCCGCTGCAGAATGTTGTTATGTGTTTGTTGTTGGATGGGGTGTTACAATGATAAACAATCTAAAAAGAGAGTTTTATTAGCCTTGTTCAAGCCATACATGTCACTAGTAGAAAAAACATTTTTTAAAGCATTTGTTTTTATCTTTTTAAGACGTTTGTTCACCGCCTCATATGAAACCGATGCAAAATAGTACAATTTTGAGGCGGTTCCAACCGCCTCAAAAAACCTATATACTGAAGCAGTTTATTGTTGAAAGTGCCGCAACAAATTTCAAAAGACCTATCTACTGAGGCGGTTTTTTTAAAGCACCTCAAAAAACCTATATAGTGAGGTGGTTTATTGTTGAAAGCGCCGCAAGAAATCTCAAAAGACCTATCTATTAACGCGGTTTTTTTTAAAACGCCTCAAAAATCTATATACTTAGATAGTTGTTTACTAGAAGCACCTCAAAATATTCAATATTTTTCATGCATTAAGATGCTTATAATATACAACCACCTCAAAAACATTTACAACTTTTCACAACACCAAAAACCTGTTGTTTCAACACACAAAAAAAACATGTTGTTTAACACTAAATACCTGTTGATTCAAATAGCATTTACATCACCAATAGGTACTAGCACATAACCCTCTCCAACACGCCACAACGTAATGAAATTCCAGTACACAACAGTAGTATTAGCAATCAAGTTTTAATATTTAAAGTATCTAATCAACCACATCAAAAAATTCACATTCAGTATCAAAAAACTATCCATTGCAATACTAAATATCTCTCGCAAAAATATAAAAAACACCTTCTTCTTTTTTTGGTCGAATACGGAGGCATTGCCTTTTATATTGCTGAGATTAATGTTGCATCCTCAGAAGTATGAGGATAGATACAGGGAGGGGGAAGGGGTAAGGGATGACTCCCTAAAGGCCATTTTAAGCCTAATTTTGCCAGAGCATCAGCAGTTTGATTACAAGTCCTAGGGTAGAATACAAATCTACAATCTACACATCTTTTAACAATATAACAGCACACCTCCATGTGTATACCAGACGTAAAATGTTCCACCATTATGGGTTACACATAACTAACCCAAGAACTTGACAATATTTACAATCAAGATAAGCACGTGTCTATCATAAACTTTGCCAACTCTTCAGTGACTCTAGTGATTGTATTCATGGGATAGCTTCCATTAAATTCAAAGGCCTTCAAAACTAATAAAAAAAATAATGAGCACATCATACAAAATGTACTAAAGTATTAGCCAATATTCTGCATATGACTTATAAACAAGATTATACTGTCTTCAATGTGGGGCTTGAACTAAACATTTCTACGATATCATACATATATCGCATTACAAAAAGATTTGATTTAGTTCCATATTTCAATATCTGAAAAGTCTATACTATAGGTTGATGAAAGTTCAAATTATTTACATCCAAGTGAATCAATTTCGAAGTGTTTAGCTTCTTTTTTTTCAAGTTTGACAAATGCTAGTTGGAAGCTTCCACACAAAAGAAATAAAAGCAACAATCTACCATGATTAGTGACAATACAACCTCCAAGCCTAAACAAACTTGAAATGATACAAAAAATTCACTATGATAGACACACATAGTGTACTAATTCCTGCCATAGAAATCAAAGATGAATAAGTATTCCCATGTCAATCTTCATTTTGAGCATTAATCAAATCCTTGTTTATATCAAACTTTAAGCAAAACAAATGTTTGTGACAAGAAAATAACACATGTATCTATACAAACTTACACTCGTAAATCTGGTCTAATGTTTATCTCGTTCGTCTTTGACCAGTTGGATCAATCACCATCACTTTTCCAACTGAAGGAGACAGCACAGGAAGTACCCAATGTTCTCTATAAGCAACATAAAACAAAAATTACAGGACTAAATTCAAATTTTATACAATACTTCATTCATTTAGATAATTATCTTAATTTATAAATGTTCTTACCCTTGATGACAAGGTAAAAAGACATATCTTTTATTCCATAACTTAACCAATGAATCAGTCATATATTGATATGCAGTTGTGTCATCAGCTCTCACAGAAGTTTCAAGACATCGATCAGGGGACATGAATCCAAAATGCTCCTGTTTCTTCTTTTTACCTTTTCACACTAAACACATGCATCGATATAATTAGTATGACTATTCTATGTTATCACGACAAAATTAAGCAAATCATAAATACAGTGACGACATTAAAGTAAGTCTTACATTAATGGTGTGGGGGATGGATATCTAACCGTTCTCCCTTAAAAACCTAACAATTTTGTCTTATTAAAAAAAAAGTTTTATACCTCCAACATAGCGAAACGCCTCACAGTCATGGTCTCCTGATCACCAACTTCTGAAAACTATTTCTATAAGATTGATTTCTATATGTGACTCTTCGTAGGCACATGTTTGCTACTGAAGACCTTTTCTTTCCCCTTGTTCGGTTTCTAATATGAAGGGTCTAACCAGAACAATAACATAGATTATATTCTTGTACCTTCTTCCTACTATGTAAAAATCTGTAAATACATTAAATATTTTTTTAAAAAAAAATTCATACTTCAATTTCTTTCCTTTTGTTTGTGGTTGCATTAGATTGTATCTAACAAGAACAATTCATAGATTTGAAATTATTTCAATCATTAATCACATTGTACGTTGAATATTTCAAATAAAATTAGACCTTGTTTGATGCTGCATTTGAATGTATCAAGAAAAACTAAAATAAAGATAATATAAATATTTTCAGTCTATAATACTATGTAAAGTACATTGAATAAGGATTCAAATGAAATCATACCCATTTTATTTTCTGTTGATGCTATTTTGATCAGCAAACTCAGTTCAATACTGAAGCCTATTTTAAGACTAGCCTGAAGCGAAGCCTGTCAGTCTTGAACTGACAAACAGAGAGGAAGATAGAATATTTAACAAGATTTTATCTAGCTGTTAAAGATAAAATCTTGAATGATAAATTCTCACACGGTCTCTGTATCTATATAAGGGGAAGAAAGTCTAGGTCATAAGAGTGGAGATTTACGCAAAAGAGAAAATCAGAAATACTATGTAATTTGCGAGAGCAACAGTAAGGGTTAATATAGAGAAAATCAGAGGGAGAGAGAGTGAGATTGTAGAGTCAATTCAGAGAGAGTTTTGCTGCTGATTTCGTTGTAAGTATTTTGAGTTCAGAACTCAAATTACGTGTGTATTATGTCAAGATAGTGTTCTTGACGTGAGGGTTGGTTTTAGCATTGAATACGTGATTGTGTAACCATTGTTATACGTGATTATAATAAAGGTTCTACCTTTATGCTATTCTGGTATTCCCTTCTTTCTCCCCGTTCGTCCTCAGTTCTGAACTCAAACCATCGACACCTACTGAGTTGCAGACTCAGCACCGACATCTAGGAATTAACAATTGGTATCAGAGCCAGGTAACCCTAGACTCAGAAGAAACTTCTTTAGGGTTGATCGCGATGAATTCCTACTATGTTAAACCTCCAAAGCTGTCAAAGTTCAACTACACCAGTTGGTGCGAACAGATGGAGGATCAATTAATCTCTATTGATCTGCAGCTATGGGACGTAGTGACTGAAGGTGACCTGAAGCCGAAAATTAAGAAGGATGACGTCACCAAAGAAAAACCAAGATCCAGTTGGAGTGAGAGCGATAATAAGTTAATAAGCAAGAACAGACAAGCTCGAAGGATTATCATGTCATCACTATCAGACTCAGACCAACAGAAGGTGTTAGCTTTGCGCACTGCCAAGGAGGTTTGGGAGTTTCTCAAAACGGCATACGCTGGATCAGACTCTGTCAACAAGGCTAAAGGCAAACAACTCAAGAGGCAGTTCAACAATTTCAAGATGATGGAAGGAGAGACACTCTCACAAACACTAGAAAGATTTGACAAGATACTCTATGAGTTCAAGACTGTTGGAGAAGTTCTCTCAAACGATGTTGTTAATGAGAGATTTCTCGATAGTTTGTGTAAAGAGTGGTTAAACTTCGCTACTCTCTTGGAATCTACAAAGGATTTATCAAAATTATCCTGTGAAGAACTGAGTTCAGAACTCATGGTTTATGAAGGAAAGATGAAGGGAGAAATAGCTACTTCGTCAGCACCAATCAATGATTTATCCCTGAAAGCACGTGACACGACAACAGAGTTAGAGGAGATGACTTTGATATAGATGAGGAAATTACCTCAATGGTAAATCGCATTTGGAGGCTATTTAGTAGACAACAAAAGTCAAACCAACAGTGTAAGTCAAAGAAGGGACAAAATACATGTTTTAAGTGTAACAAGCCTAGTCATGTTGTCAAAGATTGTCCTCTCCACCAGAAGGAAAATTCTCATAAGAAGATTAAGAAACACACAAATACAGCTGCAGCTGCATGGGGACAGGATATCTCAGATATAGACTCAGAACCCGGGGAGTACGCGCAGATGTGTTTGACGGCAGTTGCTCACGAAGATGATGACATCAATACTGAGTATAACATAAAAGAGAAGGAAATCTGGAAGGATACTCTTGAGAAAGAAGAGATATTTATTCAGCTAACCTCTGCACTCTCTGAGATAAAATTCTTTAAGAATCAGTATGATACTGAGATTAAGGAACTCAGGGCTAAGGTGAAAAGTCTGAGCCAATCTTCAATTGAAAGCAAAAATCGTGTCATTGAGAGTCTAGATAAGCCAAGGATTAACTTTGTAAGTCCTTTGGAAACTAGGATTCTCACTCTTCCTTGTTGGGCACAGGAAGAGATAAATTCTCTTTTGGATAGCAACAAATCGCTAAAAAGAGAATGCAAAACACTTTCAGACATGGTAGCCCAGGAAAATCGAAAGTTAGAACTTCAGACTCCTGCTAATCCAACTTGGTATACCGGGAAGGCGAATTTGAAGCAAATGATGCAGAATAATAACTCAGACAAATGCGGTTTGGGATATAAGTCCGAGACATTCTCTCAGTCTACGACTGAGAAGTTACAGACTGTAACTGAGAGACATCAGCCAAGATTACACTCATGCCGATATTGCCACCAGCTAGGACACAAGGTTAGATGGTGTCCCAAATTGTTGAGAAAACAATTGCATGAAAAATCATCAAGACAGAACTCATTCAAATCAAAAGATTGCACACTAAAAGGTGGGTTCCTATCAATCACTTTAAGTCCGAGTCTACAACTGAGATCAAACAAGTTTGGGTACCAAAGTCAAATCGGCCCTACGAGACTCGCCAAGAAGACATCTCACCTTCTTCAGACCGTTTATCTCCTTCACAGTGATCAGACCATGATGCACTTCCATAAGCACTCTCAGCATATGCCTCCTCACCATTTCTTTACCTACGAGAGTGATTTCCTTTTTGATTTGGCAAAAGGGGGAAATTGGTCTTGAACGTATACACTGATTCAGGGGGAACATTCATCAGTTCAAGACTTACAGAGTTTACCAATTGGTCTTGCACGTATACACTGATTCAAGGGGAACATTCATAGTTCAAAACTTACAGAGTTTGTCGCTTCAAAAAGGGGGAAACTGTTGATGCTATTTTGATCGGCAAACTCAGTTCAATACTGAAGCCTGTTTTAAGACTAGCCTGAAGCGAAGCCTGTCAGTCTTGAACTGACAAACAGAGAGGAAGATAGAATATTTAACAAGTTTTTATCTAGCTGTTAAAGATAAAATCTTGAATGATAAATTCTCACACGGTCTCTGTATCTATATAAGGGGAAGAAAGTCTAGGTCATAAGAGTGGAGATTTACGCAAAAGAGAAAATCAGAAATACTATGTAATTTGTGAGAGCAACAGTAAGGGTTAATATAGAGAAAATCAGAGGGAGAGAGAGTGAGATTGTAGAGTCAATTCAGAGAGAGTTTTGCTGATTTTGTTGTAAGTATTTTGAGTTCATAACTCAAATTACGTGTGTATTATGTCAAGATAGTGTTCTTGACGTGAGGGTTGGTTTTAGCATTGAATACGTGATTGTGTAACCATTATTATACGTGATTATAATAAAGGTTCTACCTTTATGCTATTCTGGTATTCCCTTCTTTCTCCCCGTTCGTCCTCAGTTCTGAACTCAGACCATCGACACCTACTGAGTTGCAGACTCAGCACCGACATCTAGGAATTAACAATTTCTCTGGTTTGTTTTTTGCATTTGTATGTATCTAGCAGAAGTAAAGTAAAGATCATATACATCACAAACTATAAAAAAGGTAGAGATATGATGCAATCATGGTAATATGCATCGATGTCGTTTCCTTTCTTGGCCAACAATTCCAAGTATAAAGTCTATATAAAAAGTAGTATAATCTAGGTTGTGAGCAAAATTAACTGAAACCAACTTCATTCTATTTAGTCATAAACAAAAAGTAGTATCTTCTAGCATGACATGTACTATACTCAAACCTAATCTTTGATTCTTGTTCACGAATTTGCACTTATAATATTTTTCTATTGTATATACTGTATGTTAACTAGAATTAAGTTCTTTCTATATGCTCTGACAATCTACCAAGGGAAAATGAAACAAAACTAGTTAATTTAATGGAAAATTACATTCCCCACCCATGACATTTGATGAATTTACACACCCCAGCCACAAGGTTTCGAAAATTATTTAGCCCACCCATGTGGTTTCCTCTATTTTACATCCGACAACTTTTCTAATATTTGATCAACTTAAAAGATGCTTAAATGTTGTCCAAAATTAATGAAACTTTACATGAATGATGCTAAGGTGTTATATTTTAATCTAGCGGAAATCCAAAAATTTTTAAGCTCATATGTGATCCGTGGGACCTAGTGAAATATGTGACATGTCAATGTGTTTTTATTAGGTCCCACGGGTCATATATGAGCTTTAAAAACTTTGGATATGGCGTTGGATAAAAATATTAGGACAACATTTAAGCATCTTTTAAGTTGATCAAATATTAGGAAAGTTGCCGGATGTAAAATAGAGGAAACCACATGGGTGGACAAAGTAATTTTTGAAACCTCATGGGTGGGGTGTGTAATTTCACCAAATATTATGGGTGGGGGATGTAATTTTCCCTTAATTTAACTACTAATGGCAAGCACTTATACTATGAGTGCAAATCCGTATTTTTTTGGTGCATATTAATTAAAATCTAACATTACCACCCACCAAATATGGTTTAGAAGAGAGAAACAATAAAATTTATAGGAGACCATGAAAACTGGTTGTGTTTAAAATTTATTTACAAACTATTTTGTCTCCCTTTCTTGTTCATGAATGGGGAAGGAAGAAGAGTGAAGTGCTTACAAAAATTGTATTCTTGAAGATATATGATTAATGTCGTAGTGCTAACCTAAAAGTCATAAAACGGTGTACTTGTACAATAAGAAAGTGCATACACAAGGGTGAAAGTTTGCTGAAAATCTATCTACAGAAAGAGTACACGGAAATGTACAAAAAGAGTATCAAAATTTGGGTTTCTGAAGATGTATATTAACTGCTTACTACTGGATTGTTAATTATCTAATCACAATATGCATCAATTCACTATCTGAGATATACTATGTTTTACAGCTTGTCTTTAGCAGTTTACATCTTTAGCTAGAAGTGAAAGTCAACCTTGCATATAAAGAGATATATTATACATACTTTAGTGATTAGCTAGTAATAGGGAATCCAACACTGAGGTCTAGTCTTACAAACATCTATTACCATAGAGCCTCAAGGTCTACTTGGAAAAAGCACCGCAGTTCATACAAGATCCTGAAATCTGAAATCTTGATGGTCGAATAGAGGTTTCATCTAAATTCAACTGGTGCAAAAAAGAGTATATATCCTTGTTCGCGGAAGGGTATTTTGAGGTGTTCTGCTCAATATGCATCTCCATTGGAAGAGAGATTCTGAGTTATATTATTCAAATTTAACAGAAGCATTGGGTCTCATGTACCCCTTATCATTCGAATTCAATTTCCCAGTGGAGACTAAAACCCACACGCTCATAGCCCATAATTTAAATCCCAGAAAGAAATCACATAAACTAAAGAGGAGTTGAAGACAAATATTCTAGATAGAACCATAACAAATTGGTTACAGGCCAGTGTTCAAGAGCGATTATAGAAGTTCTGCATTGTAGTACACACCTATGATTAGGGTAAGTACTAACCATCTAGGGAATAAGCACCGAGCTTTAATTGAAAAAGGATGGATGAAGTCAGCTATTGAGGGCGTGCCACGTGGGCTGGTCCAGGTGTTCTCCCCGGACGGAAACCTGGACCAAGCCAGGAATCTTGCAGACACGGTTTAAATCACAAGAAAAGAAGAGAAAGAAGAAGGATTCGAGTCGGGAAAAGCAGCAGCGCAGAAAAGAAAAAAGAAGAGAAGAAAAGAAGAAGAAAGGAAGAATAGGAAGGGAAAGAAGAGGAAGACCCCCCTCACCATTGATCCAACCTTATTCATGGATAATTCATCTCTTCTCTATCTTATTTATACTCTAATGGAGGCTTGACCACATTTGTACTCTAGGATGAGAGTTAGACCCTAAATCTCCAAATTTGGCTTTTAATACCTATTTCACTTAATTTAGTTGTCTTCTCTCTTGAATTTAATGAAAGTTCTAAGATTGGCTATCTTTATGCATTTGTGGTAATTCTTAATGACATTTGGTTTGAAGTTAGGGATTCTGACCAAGTAAAACATCCCTTATCTCTAATTCATTAATTCTTGTACAATCCCTGTAATTCATACTAATCAACTTAATATCGGTTAGCAACGGAAATTAATCCTATGGGATGTCACCGCCATTGCACACCTGATGTACAACAAGACTACCATATACTACACCAAATGCTATGCATGATTAGTTATAATTAGCATAAAATTTACATTACTTGTCCTTATATTACAATTGTAACCACATACATCCATATTCCAGGATACTTACATAATCAAAATAGAGACAATTCCAAAATTCCTAACCCAATCTACCCAACCCCGTTCTCCGGTTGAGTGTCTTTATCTTCAAACCTGTAAAAACATTGATTTGAGGGGTCATCCCAAGCATTGAGTATGCTATTATGCAACCCTAGCATCTCTTCAGTTTACACTTAGATTACTTGGTCAGAGTTGGCATGCAATCCAGTTTATTTTATTTAGAACATCAGACTAAGGCATGCATGTACATGTAATTACTAAAACCAAGTAACAGTAACCAATCACAACATGAATTCCAAATTGCATACCAATCACAGGTAGCATGGATATCATAAGCATATACAAATTGCTTACACCATTTATAGATAAGCTCAAACAAATAAACATGTGAAGGTAAACATTTAACCAAATAGAGCTCATATCAGTGTTTAAGCCCTTTGAGCATCTGTATCACAAATGGTAGAGTTTATGATTACGAGTTCACTTCGTTATCTCATAATATATATTGGATACATAAGCATACTGTAATGGGAGCCTATAGCTCATATTCATTATTCCATGATTCCAATGTGACATCATGATTGGAATGCCACATCTTCCTATTATAAGGTGGGGTACCTACGGGCAGTAGCCCGCACCAGTCGAAGTGACCCGGCCAACGTCCCATTAGGACTATATGGACTTACCAACATGTAGATGAGCATGTTATAACATCTACTAGAATACTCAACGCATTCCTCATTATTTCATAATCTGATTGTGTCATCATGGTTAGGATGACACATCTCCCTATTATAAGGCGGGGTACCTACGGCAGTGGCCCGCACCAGCCGGGGTGACCCGACCATCGTCCCATTAGGACTATATGGACTTACCAACATGTAGATGAGTATGTTATAGAATCTACTAGTGTACACAACCCACGACTAAGTCATACCTAGATTTCTCACTTAAAATACTCAAACCCACCATTTAATAATGGTCACCATCTTGGTTACCTAAAAATAGTGCTTAGGTAACTTATCTTTTGAACACTTTATTCATTAACCCTTGTCGTTCAAATACGGCCTCCCAGATCTTTGCCTAAGTAAATGTACTTAAGTATTGTATATAACGGATATCAAATCCAACATCTAACTTATTTCCTTGATCATTATTTCACAAGTTCTCTTCATGCTATATAGTATACAGTAATACTAGTTTTATGATAAATTACATAAATATGCGAACCATATATCAACATAACATTCCAATATTGTAACACAATACATGCAAGTACAACTATTATTAATTTAACACTCATATCTTCTTGTCACCCATACAAGCACTCACAAACCCAAGGCAAACCTCAGGAGTATTCAGGTGTCAAGATAACATACCTGGAATATGCAACTTAGAATATAACGCTCTAGCCATGTGCATCCAACCATCCAATCTAGCTATGTGCATCCAATCACTTAAATCAAGGTATATGCATCTCATTATCCAAATCTAGCCAGGTGCAACCCATTATCCAAATCCTAGATTGGAAAAGAGAGATAATTATTCATTCATCATTTTCCATTGTTTCAGTGTGTTTTATTTCTTTTACTTGCCAGTTCCACCAAACTAAATTTAAAAGCATTGGCAGCTATTCCTAACGAAATCCTTATAAGGATATTCTACTTAGGTTGGGTTAATTCTAATAATACATTAGTATTAATTATCATGAATGTCCATAAGGTGGATTTAGATCATTAACCCTCAGTTACTCTCTCATCAATAATTACAACACCAAAGATATACTTGACACCCTCATAATCTTAAATCTAAACTTATGTATAAATTAGGCCCAACTGGCCCAATCCACTTCCCCCTTTTTTCCTTCCTAAGTTAGGTCTATCTTCATCCAACTAACATAATTAATTCTCATATATCCCTAAATAAACTAAGGCCCTAGCCCAATCCTGATTCTCATTTGATTTAATTCTCTTATTTAACCAGATTACTATTAAATCTGATAAGCTTGTTTACAAGCTTAGCTGAGTTCAGTTATTATCTCTAAATATCTCTCTTCTTCTAACTTTGGACTTGTAACGACCCCAAAACCACCCTGGTTGAGAGACCGTTACACGTCACACGCTTATTACCTAAGACACGCAAGGCTACACTAGCGAATCCCCAAAACTGAACATATTCTCATATATGAACAAGTAGCAGATTACAACTGCTTACACATCTTACAAAAGCGGAAGCCAAAAAGTACAAAAGGGCCTCAAAGCCAAACAAGCTGAATACAAAATCCAAAAGCCAAAACTAAAAGAGGAAGTGAATCTCCAAACACGAACTAAAACCTACAAATCGGACGGAAATAGAGGTGAGCCAAACTATAGCTCAGCAGGTGATAAACTTCATTAGCTGGGAATGCTCAAAACAGATACTGAACATATAAATATATACACACACATATATACGAAAGCGCTTAGCTAGAGCTAAATCAGAGACAAAGCAAAAGTCTTTCAAACAAAAATAAGTCCAAAACAAAGGAGCTAAGTGATGGTCAAAACAGATACTTAATAGCAGAAGACAGACTGGAGTTGAAAGCTTAATAGCATGAGAAGCATAACAAACACAAAAGCTTAGCTAAAGTTAGAAGCTCGATGAAATCAAAAGCTTAACGAAATCAAAAGCTTAAAAAAACCAGAAGCTTAACAGAAGACAAAAGCACACAGCAGTCTGTGAAATACCCCAAACCTTAATAAGTTGTTTAAACATTAAATAATAAATTATTAAGACTAAAAAGAGTCTCAGAAACATTAGTAAACAATTTAATAAATAGTAAATACAATTAATTGCCTAAAGGCAATAAGGACAAAGTATGCTCTAAGCTTGGGATAATTTTGATTAAGGCTTGATGAACTTACCAAGACCTTACTTATGTATTAATGAGCCTATTAAATCAATTATCAAGGAAACCGAGCTTGGAAACAAGTTAAAACACAAAATGTGCTTTAAGGAGTCTTAAAGCACGTTTTTGGAAAAAATTGTCTTGTAAATGGGTTTTGAATGGCTAAATGTCCATCATTACTCTTTAATTAATATGTGTACTACTTAGTATCACATTTGGAAGTTTAAATCAATGGGAAATCAAAAATCTCACTTTTATGTGCCTTGTTATTATGAATAGTAACTAAATGAGCTAGTTTGTAACATATGTTAACATGAGTAATTTAATTGAGCAATAAAGACTAAGTAACCCCTTATGTTAAATGGGGGCCGGTTTTGCATGTGGTGAGTCACCACCCTTGCTAACTGATTGAGTAAATAAGTAAGTAATCAAAAAGCACTATTTGCTTTACGTAAACAATTAATATCTTCAAAAGCATTTGCAATCAGTGAATCCTCTTCATTCCTTCATTTGCTCAATTTCAACGTATCCCATCTTCCTCCTTTCTCTCTTTCACGGTTGAACCAGCACACCACCAACGTACAACTTCAAATCCTTGTAACTCCTAGCTCATTTGTCCAAATCAAAAACCAAGTCCCGGACCACTTTTAAAGGTTAGTTCAAGGTTAGATAATGATGTCTAATGAAGGGGAATAGTTAGTGGTGATGTTATGAAGTTATGTAGGACATGTTAAGTGTGTTATAAAGACAACCAAGTGGGTGAAAGGTTGTAAAAAATGTGGAAGT
The DNA here is from genome assembly GCA_023374045.1 of Limonium bicolor. NCBI lineage: Eukaryota > Viridiplantae > Streptophyta > Magnoliopsida > Caryophyllales > Plumbaginaceae > Limonium > Limonium bicolor. The sequence continues at coordinate 449,037,950 of CM041776.1, forward strand.
AAAACAAGTTAAAGGTGTCAAGTTATTTAACTAGTTAACGAGGGTAAGTTATAAGCGTTAGACTTTAAACAAACATGTTACCCCGATGCTGATAAAAGTAAATGTAATGTTGCCAGTTGTTCGAGAACTGTCCAAGAAACTTAAGACGACACATTAGAGTGGACGTTGGTGACAGGTATGGTTTTCTTGCAACCTGTGTCCTACCGGATTACACCGCTTGTATGCCAATGTGTTTTTCTGTATGTTTGCCACGTTGTAAGATAAAACATGTAATGAGTTTACAGTAATTCATATATGTGGCGTGTTTAGTTCCCGATACCATTTAACCTCGAAAGTGTTAAACCTTAACTAACTGAGTCTGGGATCACATGGGGGGTTTGGTATTCGGATTAAACGACCCGAACCATGGGCGTTCTAACCACGGCTATGCGTGAGTTAAATGTGTGGTATGTGTATGTGAATGTAGGGATCTCCCTTGTGTGTTTAACCCAAAAGTAATACTGTATGGTGTGTAGATACGATAGACTCCGTAGTGGGGTTCTAACTAATAACTAAAAAGTAAGTATGTACTGCAGTAGTGAGGAATCCGGTTTGGGCCGGTCGCAACGGTTTGGGAGTGGGTATCCTTTTTAGCTTTACCCTTCTCTCTGTTATGGTTGTTTCCCTCACGGGTTATGATCTCCCATTAGCTTATCCCAAAGCTTAGCTATTCTGATTACGATCGGTTTAGGGGGAACATGGTTTGTGTGGTGTGTTCGGGTCACTAAATCCGACCATCTTTAGGTAAGTTACACGTCCGACTATTAGGGCGGTAATGAGTTTTGTTATAACGAGCTTAACATGGGGTGATATCATTCTCTAGGCTCACCAGTGTATTAACTATGTTTGGGCCGGTTCCTAAGAGATCCGTACCCGTTATGTATGTGTTATTTGTATGTTGCAAAGGTATTGTGATGTGATGTTATATGTCGCTTAGAAGTGAAATGTGAGGGTCATGGATATGATTCCTAGTATGTAAAAGAGACGTTGTGGAAACCCGATAGTGGGTAAGTGTCGTCTATTGAGGAAATAGCTCCGTTAGGGGAGAAATACTATAGGGTGGAAGAACTCAAAGAGTGATTGGTTAAGTATGGATGAGTTATTTTGTTAAGCCATTGGGGTGAAATATATTGTGTCGTGAGTTTGTTTCACATGCTCGATTTAAATGTAATCAACTGCATGCTAAGACGACAAATAGTTATGCGTGGCCCGGTAGCATGTGGGCTGCGGGATTACCATACCAGCAAAGGTGCTGAGCCCCTGGGGGGCCACCCTTTCTTTCCTTTTCTATTTCAGGTACAAGGAGCTGGAGCCGTTCGAGAGTAGGACGGGGTAGTTGTTGCGTACGGGTAATTGGTGTAATCACTTGTAACCTGTAGGTGTAGTAAGACCGAAATTGTTCTCGGCATTAGTTGTAAACACTCGGTACAGTTGGAAGGTATTTGTATAATGAATGTTGGTGTTGATAAAGGAGACAGTAGTGTGTAGTTGCTCGGGGATCTAGTCCATCAGACCGATACAGTGTGTAAATGTTAGCCTTGTTAGCCACGGGGTGGTTAACGGCGTGTAAACCGATGAGTTAAGTTATGTGATGATGTGTATTTTCCGCTGCAGTTAATGTTAAGTATGTTGTTGTATGTGGGGTGTTACAGTCTGTCTGAAACCAAAAACAGAAAGAGTAGTCGTAGCAGAGTATTTTACAAATTAGAGGCTTTCAAAGACAAAAATCACACAGTAGTATGTCAGAACTCGAAACAGACAAAATAGACGGAAGCAGAAATATACAAACAGAGGTGGGACACTAGTGCTCAATGCATACAACAAAACAAGAAAGATACCCGTAAACAGAACAAGAGAGACACCTGTGAACAGAACGGAGATAACATCCGTGAACAGAACAGGGGAGACACCCGTGAGAGATAATAGAAGGACGTCCTATGCAGTATGCTACGGGGTAGCTAGACTCAGCCATCCACGGCTCAGACACAGTGAAGACTAGGTCCCAAAACAGAGGCTTAACAAATCAGAACAAAAGGTGTTACAGAGCGTTAACACCCAAGCACAAGGTCTTAAACACAAACCCAAACAGAACTCAAATAGCTGAAATAGAAGTCCTTAATCAAGACTAGCAAAATATAGAGGGTCAAAACAAATTCAGAAGCTGAAACACACTTTCAAGGCAAAAAAGAGTTCAAAAGCATATCGAAGGCTTTCAAATCAATCACAGATATCCACATGCTAGAACATGTCAAAATAGATAGAAGACACTGAAAGTCATCCAACACCGCAAACGACACTCAAAACGGAGCTCAAACGAGAAAATAAGACAAATCAGAGGTGTGTCCAGACATGTGTCCAAACCTTCATGTTCGGACGCATGTCGTGGCACAAACAGAGGTGTCCGGACATGTGTCCGGACGCACGCCAAACCTGAAAATAACACATGTCCGAACGCATGTCCAGTTTGAAAAAACCAAAAGGGTGTCCGGACTTTAGTCCGACCCTACAGGTCTGGATAGAGTCCGAAAGTCAGTAAATATGTCCGAACTTGTGTCCGAGCTTACATTTTCGGACACAAGTAGAATGAGAAATCCAGAATTCTTCCTCGCATCCCGTCCGGACATACATGTCCGGACCGATGTCCGGATACAACATAAAACACTAGATTACAGAGACGTCCGCACCCACGTTCGGACCGGACATGGCAAATTGCATAAAAACTGAGGCGAACAGAAACAAAACCGAAGACAATTCACCATTGAAATCTATGGAGTTCTTTATATCAAATACGTAAATCAAAACACACTCCCACGGGGTTTTAGCGAAGCAAAACCCAATTCCTAATCCACATCAATTCGCCATAAATCAGGGACAAATCAGTAAACAAATACATAATAGAAATGGAAACCCCTGTGGATGAACATACGTAACCATATCTATCTACCACCTACCTCACATCCGAAGCAAAACAATCTCTATGGACTCTAAAAACGCTCTCCTTGAATATTCATTCGAAACAACAAACTCTCAAACTAAACAAATCCTGAATTCCAAAATAAAAAAAGGAAGCTCAACAAAGAATAGAACCAGATCTACAACCCAAACCTGACAGATGATTGACAGATGAACGGATTCCACAAGCTAAACTCCAGCAATCAATTACGGGGAGGAGATTGAAGAAGAAGAAGAGAAGCAAAGGGAGGTTATTGGTTGTGAGGAAGAACCGTCGTGAGAGAGAACGTTAGGAAAGTGGAAGAGGAATTGAATGTGAATTAAAATAAGAAGGAAGAAAGGAGAATAAAATCAATTATTAATTCCCTTCTTTAACTAATAACAAATAGGATAAGGACATATGTAACCCTCCTTCCTTCTAATTTAGAATAGTATGCCACCAATGACATAAACACAATGTAATAAGATAAGAATATTATTTAACTCCCATGTGAATCAGAAAGAAAATAAAAAAATCTGGGGCATAACAGGACCAATTAATTCTTAAATCTAGCTTGGGCCTAACTCTAAGCCCGATATTGAATATATGTCTAACCCTTGGTCAAATGTCTAACAAATTTGGTCAACGGTCAATGGTGCTAGGATTTTCAATCAGCTGTCAAACTAGTCCAAATGTTCAGTCAATGGGTCCATTAGGACCATCTAAGAATTAGGCTCTGGTTTCAGATGGGTCCAACTCAAATTCAAGTTATTTGGGCTTGTTTTGGGTCCAGTTTTTAGTTAGGTTCTGAGTGCCCTATTGGATCTGGCCTATTACAAGATTGGGCTTATTAGACTAACTTAAAATTAGCCCACATATGAATCTCATATGTAATCAGATAATATACTAAAAATTATAATATAGACTGAAACTAAAAATTACAATTTAAATTACAATAGATAATTAAAAACCCCTCAATCTTCAATTTTCGGTTTCCATCCCAAATACTTCTGAATTTACACATTCACACCCCATCTCTTCCTAATTCTAAAATTAGCCCCCAAACTTTCCAAATTTACATTTTAACCCCCTTAACTTTCAAAACCCTTATTTTTCAAAATCAGCCCCCAAATTCAACCACAAACCCTAATTCAAAAACAACAATTTTCCCAAATTCCAACTCGAACACTCGGAATCCTAACACAACATTACCTCATCAATGAACCTTAATTTAATTTACCCCCCAAATCAAGAAACTAACCTTAAATCCAACCTAATTCATAACAATCATTCATAACCCTAATTTTCTTTCCCCTCTACCGTCACCAACACCACCCCATGCCGCCACCAACAACTCCAAAACCCTAAATTATATAAAATCAACCCTAATCCATATTTACTCTCTAATTACCGCCAACAACCACACCCACAAAACACAAATTGAAGTCAACAGAAACTTGATTAACATTAATCAACACTTAAATGTTAATTTGTAACCTTTAAAGGTTTCAAGAGTTTGTTTTACACCTACAAGTTCTCCAGTCCTATTAGAAAAACAAAGAGGATTATTTTTTAGTTCTAGATATGAAACAAACCGAAATTTTAGAGCTTGAAAATGGATAAAATCTTCAAAATCGAACTTACCTTGTTGGTTAGGGTCCCTCTCAATTTCTTCTTGAAATTTTTAGAGTTTTGCCAGAGAAGATGTAACTTCAGGTGAGAGAAGTCCATGACAACACAAAGAGAGAATGAGGAGAATTAAGGTTGAGCAATATAGGAACTCGAAGAAGAAAAAAATCCACAGAAAATACCACAAGAGACACAAATCTTACTAGAAACTTTTGATTTAGACAAACCAGGATACCACCACCAACTTTCCTTCAAATTTTGGTTCCCAAACTTGCAAAGGAAGAAGAAAAGAAGTAAGAGGAAGTAAGAAGGTGCAAAGTGAACTATGAAAACTATGAGTGAAATAGTAAAATATTGAGCATAACTTACCCTTTTTCGAACTCAGAAATACTGGAGATGGGGGTTCCTTGTTCGCCGAAAAATAACAAGGGGAGTGCATAGAGTAGTTTATTATTTGTTGGTGTAGAAATTGACAAGAGTAGGAAGAAATTTGAGTAAGAACATGAAGAGAGGCGCAAGTTGTTCGCAGTTAGGGTTGCTTCTAGAGAAGAAATATAAGAGAATAGAGATAGTGGAGAGAGGGGGAAGGCGGCACACAAGGGAGGAGATAGACTTAGGTTTCAAAAATGCTGGCAAGTGAAGAGAATGAAGTTGGCGAGCATGCATGTTTTGTGCCAGTTTAAGGTTAGAAAATAGCAAGTAGATTAAAATTGTAAGAAAAAAATAATAAAGAAGTGGGATTCTCATGTCTCCACTGAATTGGGCCATCTTATGGGTCCGATTTTACTATTTTGGGCCTTATTGATTACTGATTTACAATTAGCAAGTCAGAATGGCCCATTCCATTTTTAAACTACTTATAAGCTCATAAAGCCTCCTAAATTAAGTTAGTAAATTGACTAGTGTTTATTTATTATATTATAATTCCATGTAATATTTGTATATTACATGTTTAGTAACTTTATTATTAAAAATTGATGTAACTCGATAAAGAAATATCTCCTTCCTCTTAATTATTTATATCATTTAGGGGGTTTTATGAACATATAATTATTTAATTAAATATGATTAAGCTTAATATTTCCATAAATCATATAAATGGTTAAATAAATTTATTTCTCTATTTATTTCTTATACACATGTATATATAGTAATTAAATTGTAATTACCTTTTAACTCATTAGAAATATTTCACCAAGAGAAAGAGGAACCCTAATTTTTACCCTCTTTAATTAGTTGGTGAATCCTATTGGTATGTTTAGAATTTGTGCTTAATGCTACTTAGTGAGGTCAACCCTAACTGGTTGTGAAGGTTAAAATTAACTAAGTAAGATTTGGCTTATCTTGGGTTTAGAGGGTCATTATCTTAGTTCTATTAGATAACTAGGGTGAATTATGATTAAGACCATGTTTTGATGAATTTGGGTGATTCCCTCACTCCCGGAGTACACCTATCCTAGCTAAGTTAGATTAGTTTTAATATTTTTTTATTTCCCAAATAATCCAAACCAAACCCAAAAACCTTTAATTTACAGTTATGCACTTTTGTTTATATTTTTGCACATTTACTAAGCTTATAATTAACTAGATAGTTGCGAACTCCCTGTGGGTACGACCTTGTTAAGCTACAACGCTGGGTTCACTACCCATAGTTAGCAAGATAGCTTAATCACTATTTTGCACAACAAGTTTTTGGCGTTGTTGCCAGGGACTTCGCTACTGTCTGGTTTATTATTGGTCAGTTTTTATGCAATTTTTCATTCCTTTATTTTCCCTTTTGTGTCTAAATTTTTGTTTTTTCTTTTAGGCACTTAATTTGATGAACGGTCATTATAATCAAGCATAAGGTTGGTATAACCACTTCTATGGTACAATGTACGATGGTACAACCTACGATCGAGATGTTGACTGACAAGGGTGCGGAGTATACCATTTATGGCCTCCTTGTGAGGACCTTATCTCTAGATTGGAGGCTCCCATGGAAGGCCAATTCTTTGCAGCCAATCCGAACCACCGAATAAGACATTAACCAATGAATCGTGTGCCAAGAGTGTGAAGGAGACCACGAGAGTGCTCTTTATCTTGTCATCAAAACAAACGTCGACCCACCTAGTATGAAGGATCTTATTGCTAGAATGCACACCCTCGACATGGACCAGCTCATTGCATTAGCTTGAAGGGAGCAACAACCAGATAATGAAATGGTTCATGAAGTGGAGCAGCGGACTAAGGATGATTACCTTGACATGAACCAACTGAAGCTCTATGATGAACTGGTAGAGATATACGCGATGATGAAAGGTCTGCTAAACCTTGCATCACAGCAACCGGAGAGCGAAATGATCCATAAGGTGGAACACCTTGTTAAGGGCTTGAGTAGCTCTCATCTCCTCCCCCATTTGAACCAGCAAATGCCATTCCACCATTTGCCTGAGCTTGAAGACAAGCCATCAAAGGAGAGCTTCCACTTGACTTCATGGAGTTTCCCCCTTTGAAGTCAACTTCCATTATTTCCCATCCTTCTCCGTGCTCTACCCAAAAGATAAGGATGGTACATCTTCAACCCTAAGAAGGAGGAGATGCCACCTCCCTCTGAGTCATCAGAGGAGAGTGCTTTCATTGACTTCAAGGAGCCATCTCCCTCTGAAGTTGATGTCCATTAAGGCTCTTCCTATGAGCCTCACCCCATAGACAAGGATTACTACATCCTCAAAAAACTGAAAAGGAGAAGCCATCTAACTTTGATATTCATCTAGAGAAACAAGGCCTTCACCACCTGTGCAACTATGATGTAAGGTGGAAGCTCAAAGTCCATGCACTAAGTGTGGAGGCCACCTTCCCATTTGATCGAGACCAGAGTTTGAAGACAAAGTTCTCCTCAGAGTTCTCCCTACACTACTAAATGAAGATAAGGATGTTTTCATCCTTAAACTTGAAGAGGAGTCTCCATCACTAGATGATTCTCGCACCAAGGATCATCAACCTCAATATTTAGGTCATTCTTCAAAGAAAAATGATGCTCGCCCAACCCACCCGTTGAAGCCCACTTCAACATTCTTTTTGATCTTGGAGGACTTCAATGTGGTACGGTCTAGCCAAAGACCTTAAAGATGGGCAACTTCCCGGGAGGCAACCCGGATTAATTTCTTTATTTTCCTTTTATTTTAACTTTTAAAGTTCTCATTTGATTTTATTTTTGCTAACTCTTAACCCCAGCTGTAGTTTGGTTGCTTCTAGTGTTTTATGCAGGTACAACTTAAAATCCACACCATAACCAAGCTACGCTAGTTGAGGCAAAAGCTCAAGTGTGGGAGTTCCTTCAATGCAAGCAACAACAATCTCAGGGTAGTACCCGTTTCTTTTATTTTGATACTCTCATTTCTCTTCTTTTATGTTACTTATGTTAGATTCTGTCAGTGGAATATCTTCTGTGCTATAATGTTGTTTATGCCCCATGTGTTTTTCTTTTGTCAGCTTCCTGAAAAGGTCTTCTAAAAACCTTCCCTGATTTGTTTGACGAACAATGAGGACATTGTTCAATTAAGTGTGAGGGAGTGACCGTTTAAGTGAATTGTGTGCCTAAATGCTTAATCTCTCTGCTTATCTTACGGTTGTCCAAAATCAAAAACTTGGACACTTGTGATGTGAGTTGTTCTCATTAAGAACAAATACTATTATGAATTGTGGGATAAAATGCTCAAAATTTTCTTTTTGACTGCTTTTGAGGAGCATTTTTCATGCGGTGTGGCCAAGTGATCTTAAATGGTTGGATTTTATTGCTTAGGGGTTCCTTCTGTCTTCTCCCTTATGGATTTCTAAGGAGTGTTTCATTGTGAAAATCTCTAAGGAACTTGTGAGACGCCATTGGTAACCAACAATGAGAGTTGAGCGTTCTTAAATACAAAGGCTTACATGCCCAATTTTTGTCTCCTCATCTCTTATGCAAAAGTGAAACAAAGGCATAATATATTTTTCTTTTGGTTTCTTCTTAATGCCCATTCTTGAGAGAAGTTGGCCATGGTAAAAATTTCTCCAAGTCACCTAATCTTAGTAACTTAAAGCCCTCCGGATCATGCCCTGAAACTCGTAATTTTGTTTGCCCTGAGCACACCCATGCCAACACTAAGAGATGGTTCACACTCCTCAAAAGCTTTAATCAATTTTTGTTTCTTCTTATCCTACACTTCATGATAGTATTTGTTAGTTGAGCATTCCTTATTCGCTTGGGTGGTTGTTTTTTTAGGACAAGCAAAAAGGTAAGTGTGGGAGTGTGATGGGTATCCAAAATAGCATGTTTTAGGGGTATTTAGGGTGTTTTGTCAACACTTTTCATGTTCATTTCTCCACTTTAGCTAGTTTTCCTCTCATTTGGTGTTTTACACATTTATTACCTAAACAGGAGGAATAACATAGCTAGGAATTAAGTAGACGAGGATAGGGACGTGTGGGCACAAACAAATCCAAAATCGTAGCTAGAACGAAGAAGTTAGGCCATATGAAGATTGGTCCGGATATATGTCCGGGTATATAATGTGGACCACAACTGGATCAACCTTCTGTCGACTTTTGAGTGTGTTCTGGGTTTGTGTCCAGAGAAACAAACCCAGACCAAAGAAGCGGGGCACCTTCTGTTAATTTTTAGGGTGGTTCGGGTTTGTGTTCGGGAAACAAACCGGACCAAAGTAGCACGCAAGTTACTAGTGATTTAAAGAGCGGTCTGGGTCTTTTCCCCGAACGGAAACACAACCCAAAAAATGAAGGGCAGAATTGTCTTTCGTCACACATCCGCGCGAATTCAGCCACAAAGAACGGGCCACGTGGGCTAATCTGGGTCTTTTCCCCAGACGGAAACCTGGACTAAACCAGGAATCTAGTTGACACAGTTTAAATCACAGGAAAAGAAGATAAAAAGAAGAGGAAGATCCCCCTCACCATTGAAGCTCTTCTCCAACCTTATTCATGGTTAACTCCTCTCATCTCTATCTTATTTATGCTCTAATGGAGGCTTGACTCATTTATACTCTAAGATGAGGGTTTGGCCCCAAATCCCCAAATACGGTTTTAATACCTATTCACTTAATTTAGTTATTTTCTCTTGAATTTATTGAATGTTCTAAGATTGGTTATCTTTATGCATTTGTGGGAATTCCTAATGACATTTGGTTTGAAGTTAGGGATTGTGACTAAGAGAGAGAGAGAGAGAGAGGAACCCTAGTTTTGTCATCTTTAATTAGTTGGTGAATCCTATTGCTATGTTTAGAATTTATGCTTAATGCTACTTAGTAAGGTTAACCATTACTAGCCATGAAGGTTACAATTAACTAAGTAAGATTTGGCTCATCTTGGGTTTAGAAGGGCATTATCTTAGTCTTAGACAACTAGAGATAATAGGATTAAGGTCATGTTTGGGTGCATTTGGGTGATTCCCTCACTCCTAGAGTCCACCTATCATAGATTAGTTAGATTAGTTTTATTGCTTTTTTTATTCACATATTATCCAAACCAAAACCCAAAAAACCCTAATTTACATTTATGCACTTTAGTTTATATTCTGCTCGTTAACTAAGCTTATAATTAACTCGATAGTTGTGAAGTCCTTGTGGATACGACCTTGTTGAGCTACAATGACTGGGTTCACTGCCCACAGTTAGAAAGATAGCTCAATCACTATTTTGCATAATAGACGTCGAAAATGGTTGAAAGAGAACACCAACAACGATAGAGAAAGAACAAAAATTTGGCTATGGAGTAGAGGTTACTTATGGAGTTTTTCAGAGTTTGTAGGTTGGGTGAGCCAAGTAAAAATAAGTAATGTGCGATATGGGCTGTTTTTTTTTCTTCTTCTTCAGGATTTTACGTCTAAGGTGTTTATAATTAACAAACTCCTTGCCAGAACTTATATCTCTACTAAGCCGTTAGTTACTGGAAACTGCCTCAAGACCAATATGTATTTTATATTTTGCAATGCTTTAAATTAACAAGCTCCTTAAAATAAGTATCAATTGTATTTCTTGTAGCTGTTACGATGTACAAGCCCTCAAATATATATTTTTGCAGAGGTTCTTAAGCGCATCAAAATGAGTGCCTTGTATTATTTTTTCTACTAGTGAGTGTTGTCTGTGTCATAGGTTTAGATTAACTCCTGTAAATATTGTGGATTATGATTATAAGTTTACGACTATGAACAAACAGATAACACAGAGATTTACGTGGTTCGATCTAAAATGATCTAGTCCACGGGGGTGGTAGAGGTCTTTAGTAAGATTGAGAGAACACAAATGAGGGAAAGAGTATTAATGTATGCATGTCAAATAAATAAGGCATTGATTGTTATTTATAGAGAAAGAGATAGATGAGCCGCTCATCTACTGGCCATGTTGATGATGCAGGTTACTCCCACATAGTGGCGGACCTCGGATTTCAATATGGGGGGAGTGTTAAGTCAAGTTTCTTATAGTTTTGATGCATGATAGCACACTATCCTTGGTTATCTGATGTGTTTGTTTAAGTGTTTCAACAAATAAGGATTATCAGGATCGCTTGTATGCAAGGTTACAAGCCGGTCCAGTCGTTTGACTAGTGCCCAACAGCCGGGCACCTATCCATGATCACTCATGGTGAGGCTCTGAAGATGACTCACGAGTATACTCACTGTAACTATTGTGGAACCGATGTCGGAACATGCTACCCTTGCCATAAGAGCTATAACAATGTCAACCTGCACAGATCAAATAAGTCAGACACATGGGAGACAAAAGAAGAAGGAAATAAAAGGTGGCATAAAAAGCAGTTGTGCCTTTTTGCTTTTTCCAATTTTGTCTTCAGTAACAGACTCTTGTTTGTGGTCCCAACTGGTGCGGCATTGGCTAAGCCACTTAGAAGCTTAAATTTAGAGCAACCTTGAAGCAAGCTTTGGGATCCACTAATCAGGAGGAAGCATCTTCAAGTATAGAATCATAGCAACCTTCACTTGTGAAAAGTGCTGAAATCACGCCAAAAATTGTAATAGAAACTTAGAGATCTTAGAGCTACAAAGTTTATCGTTATACTATTTCAGTTATCAGTGAGTGTGTAAGGTCTTGTAAAGAGCAGTGAGAGTAGTGAGAGCGAGTGAAGTACAAAGACTCAAAGTGTGAGTTTTTAACAAGGGCAACTAGTTAGGGTCTAGGAGTAGATCAGGGACTAGCTGGGAGACCAGCTAAGACAGTCGGGGATCACTCAATGGAACTGTTGAGGGACTGTAGATCGAAAGAGTTTGATTTGGGTATAAGAAGGGGTGTCCATTCGGTTAATTCGGTTAACCAAAACCGAATTTTGAAAAAAAAATCGGTTTTTGGTTATTTCGGTTATCACTGAATTAACTGAAATTTAATTCACTAACCGAATTAACCAAAAACCGAATTTTTTTCCATTTAATAACCAAAAACAGAATTAGTTACGGTTAACCGTAATAAATTTGGTTAACCGAAATATTCTCTTCAATAACCGAACACCAAACTGAAATAAAATTATGTTAACCGAAAACCAAAAATTTAAAAAAATTGAAAAAATCAGTTTTTGGTTATAAACGAAATAACCAAACTGTTTGGACAACCCTAGGTATAAGGGCTTTAGTGGTAAGTCTTAAACTATCTGGAGTACATAGGTTGGGCACGTGAGGGAGATTGAGTGAATTGTTAGGGTGTAAATTCTCAATCAAAAGAGGTTTCTAGTTTAAAGCACTTGAGTCTTCTACCTCATTAAGCTATGTATCATTCCTATCTCACGATACCTACGCGACACGTCCACGACCAGTCGGGTACGTGTATGGAGTATTGAACGACAATAGGGGGAACAAAAACTATAGTTTCAATATATGAAGCATAAAGTTAATATATATTAGCGAATTAAGTACGATAAATGAAAATGCAACAAACTACAATAGCCCCCTCCGAGTTTTCATGTTTTGAAATTAATCAATGATAACATCATCAAGAACTTGTAAAAATACATAGTTTTCAATGAACATGACTAGACAATCACTATAAGAAAAACAGGATTTAGCGTCCGAAATTAGCGTATTAAGTAGCGGATGCTATTTTTCGATTAGCGACCAATTTTAGTGTCTGATTTCTGTTGGACACTAAATTGTGTCTAAATTGTATTCAAACACTAGCTGGACGTAGATTAGCATCCGATATTAGCATCCGATATTAGCGTCCGACACTAGATCAGACACTGAATTGTGTCTAGACTTATACTAGACACTAACGGACGCAGATTAGCGTCCGATATTAGTGTCTGACATAAAAATGGACGCTAATAAAAAAATTAACCTTATGATTAATAATTCATTTTAGTAAGAGTACTTAAAACTATTTAAATTAACTAGTCTTTTTCCTTTTTTGTTTTTCCTGCCAGTGTGATTGACAATTTGTCTACTCTCTCCCTCCGTGGCTGCTCAACTCTTTTTTGAAGAAACTTTTTCACATGATATATTAAAACTTACTGCATATAGTTTACATCATTACACATATTACTACTTCTATCCCGAGAGGGATGATCAAAATTAAACCACAAGCTAGAGTTACAGCAAGAGGGATATCCTCCCTTCTCCAAGTCTTCCAAGCATAACATTGATAAACAATTTAGTAACTAATAAAGCAGGGAAATATTTAAATTGAGAAGTACAAACATAAAAACGAATTTGGGACATGTTTCTGAAACCAAGAGCTAACTCGAGGAGGTGCATGCATGACAAGTGATCTCCTCTTTTCACATCGTTACAAATCTTGCTTGTTTGCCTTGATTTAATTGGATATGGATCTTGGTAAACCTTCTTCTCTTGCCAACTTGATCCCTTCAATAATGGCTTCAACCTCCATCTCATGGTCTTCTTTTTCTGGAGAAGTTTGGATGTTGAAGGCCACTCTCGGATTGTTGCCATGATCAATAAGAAGCCCACCTGTGATTGCGGTTTGGCCTTTCTTCATGTAACATGAGGTTACAAGTAAGATCTCATCTTGTAACAGTGAAATAGCACTATCATTCATTTTACTACTATCTTTATAATCAGTTTTGTTTGATAAGTAGAAGTGAATGCTAGGTTGGATTCAATACAACTCATAACCGCAAAGTCAAGGTTGTGTTTAGCTTGGTTTTTCCCATCATATATGGCCCACATGTGATTATCCACTCTGGAAATTTTATGGATTGTCCAGGTTAGCTTTCTGAATAAGCCAATCTTGAATTGCTCCTCTTCTATATTCGGGTATTTCTCTCAGGTCCACCAGCTTATCCCAAAATTTTCTACTGGTCCAACAGTGAAATAATGCATGGATTTCTGTATCAAGATCCCCACAGAAATTGCATTTTCCTTTCCCCTACCCTCTTGGCTGTTTTGCCATACACGGTAGTGATGGTTGAGTAACTTCCAACATAGGAGCTTCACTCTCGGAGGGGACTAATTCGAAGAGATTTTGAGATAAAATCCCAAGTACCTCAGTTGATGTTAGAGCTGTTGCTCTGATTTTTTGTTGTTGGGAGAAGCATGTATCCTTGTTTCACTTAGTATTCTTTATCCTTTGAGTAATGCCATATCCATTCATCTTCCTTCTGATGGTCAATGTTAATATTTAAGATCTCTGTACTGTCTATCTGTATGAAATAGCTATTGATCACCTCTATGTTTAGGTCTTGCCCTCTTGATTCATGAGATCTCTCATTCTGGTAACACTTGACTGATTGATACTGGGGGAGATGATCTTGTAGTTTCCAGCTCTAGGCACCCAAGGAGTGTCCCAAATCGCAGTGGTCTTGCCATTGCCAATTCCTTTCTAACTCCTGCTTTCACCAGTTGCATACTGGACAGTAAAGATTTCCAGATAGGGCTGTCACTCTTGGAGGGTTTGGCGTTTAGGATAGTGACTGTAGGGTAATAAATGACTTTCAGGGTTCTTGCTACTAGTGTACTGGGATTTTGAGGAGGTTCCAAATTTGTTTGGCTAGAAGAGCTTGGTTGAAATCCTTGGAGAATCTAATTCCTAACCCCCATTTTGTTTTTTATTGCAATCTTCTCCCATTTAGACCAGTAAAGGGGGTTTTTTTTTGTGGAACTACCTGCCCACCAGAATGGGCTATCCCGGAGTCCATCTTCTTAATGATACCCCCTCCTCTTCCCTGATGTTGGTGCTCCTCTCTGCATTTTAATGGTCATCTTTCTTCCCAATGCCAACCAAGGTTCGTCATCTTCTACTTCGAGTGCTATGCCAAACCCTAAAAATTACGGCTTGCATTCATAAAACGTGCCAACTCGACAAATCTGAACTCTCTCCCTCCAACGACTTACCAAATCTTTAATTCCTTGGGATCTTGGCCTTGGACCTTATTCCACCACAATAGTTTGTTACAGAACGAGCTAATGTTCATTAAACAACAACTCATCCATTACAGACCCGAGCTAATGTTCTTCTTTAAACAATAACCCAGAGCATACAAGACCGTGAATGAGCCATTCCAAAAGCTATCTCAAGGAATGGAGAGCTCATAGTTCTATATGGACCACACACCAACCTCCCATACGGTCGATGTGAGATCCTGCAACAGATCATCCCTTTGAGGGCCAACGCCCATGTTGTTGGTGTGGGGCTCGCGGAGTCTGGCTCTGATACCCTGTTACAGAACGAGTTAATGTTCATTAAACAACAACTCATCCATTACAGACCCCGAACTAATGTTCTTCTTAAACAACAACCCAGAGCATACAAGACCGTGAGAGAGCCATTCCAAAAGATAGCTCAAGGAATGGAGAGCCCATAGTCCTATATGGACCACACACCAACCTCTCATACGGTCGATGTGGGATCCTGCAACATAGTTATTGTTGTATCCAAATCGGTGGAGCAAGTTGCACCAGTGCCGAGTGTCGGTGCAATTTCCAAAAGGTGAGGGGTATAAAAGAGTATATTGAAAATTTAATGATGCTTGAGAGTTGAGATCATGGATTATGAGGCTCTTTTGTTATTTCTCACTATAGTCTCCTTATCTTTGCTCTTTTTCATATATATATATTTATATATATTGACTCCTAGGGTTTGATCTTGTGCAAAATTTACCTAAACCTGGTAATCTTAATCTTTAACTGGGGTATTTAGTGTTTCCCACCATTAAATGAGACTTTATTTTCCATTATATTTAAGGGATTATTGCCACGCTGTTACCTCTAAACGAATACATTTTTTGTCTCTATTTTTATTGAATTTGACAGGATAGGATGAGGCGAGACCTATTAGTAAATGATATTTACAGCTCTATTATGCCTGAAGTTACTACCCTTTTATTATCTTTGGAGATCAAGAATAATATTCATGGCTTGGAAAAGTTTTTTTTTGCCATGTTATCTTTGTTCTGTTAGATAATCGATGGTTTCATAGTTCATTGCCTGAGGAGCAAAAGTGGTCTTTAGTGGTGTTACAACTGGTCTTAGTTAGTGTTTATAACTTAATCTGCTACATTGAAATTTGGTCCAAATACTCAGACTACTTGTCAAATTCAGATGTTTTATCTGGAGCATAAATTTCTGTCAGATTAGAGGACTCCAATGGAAATTATTTAACTTGTGGAGAAACATATTCTGTTAACTCCTGTGTCTTCTTTTTTCAACAACCTGAACTAATGGTGGCCACCGAATCAAAATCTACCGTGAACCGGCGGTTCTACCCAGAACAGTATTGGAACCGGAACTGGCCGGAACCGGGCCAGAACCGATTCGGAACCAGAACCGCCCCCTTGCGAATCGAATCCAAATACAAGTTTTGAGATTCATGATCGAACCGGGACCGGAACCGGAACCGCCTAGAACCGTCTGGATTCACGTCGGATTCGGAACCGTGGAACCGGAACCGCCCCGGACCGGCCAAAGTAGCCTATTAGTAGTTGTACTCTTTTTTCCTTATTAGGGTTTTCCCAATGGGTTTTTACCTAATAAGGTTTTAACGAGATAGTGAATCATATAATAAATCCGCTTTACTCTTTAATTTTTGCAGATTCAATACAACAATTCAAGTCTTTGGTTCTTACACATTCAAGATTATAAACTTGAGGAATAACCTAGCTAGGAGTAAAGTATACGAAAAGAGCAACCTGTGCGCGCAAACGTATCTAAAATCGGAGTTAAAACGAAGAAACCACAGCCGATCGAATCTTTCCGGAACCGGTCGGAACCGCCCCGGAACCGGTCGGAACCGCCCCAGAACCGGTCGAACTGATCGGAACCGGAACCGCTCCGGAACCAGTCGGAACCGTTGATTTGAGCAAATCCGAAGCGAATACAGAGTTCCGGAACCGGAACCGGAACTGCCCCCGAAACCGCTCAGTACCGTTCTGAATCCGAATACACATTTTCCGGAACCAACCGGTGGAACCGGAACCATGGCCACCATTAACCTGAACGTTCATTTTTGTACATGGAGGTAATATACATGTCACTCGTTCGTATGGACTTTTTCACCAAATTGGTGTTAACTACTACCGGTTAAGCTTTTTATTTGCTTTCAGGTTCATAATCTGAGGCTCTCATGAAGCATCTATTGCAATAAATTACTGTTTTATTATGTTATATTGGTGCACTGTGACTCTAAGATACATCTTGCCTGCTTGAAGGTAAGAAGAGGAAGAATGCTATCGCTCCCTCAGTTACAAAAAAATAAGTCTTGTTGTTTTGCATTCCTAATGCAAATTTTCATCTATCTTTCCCACATGCCCAATATTTTCAAAACTAAGAATAGCAAGTAAGAAGAAAAATAATTCAGTTAAGGGGAACATGGTCACTTTATCAATTTTCTTTATAGCGTCCTAAAAGTGAAAATGATGTATTATGGAGTAGAGGATAATTTGCTAGGTGGCATGCTATGGTCAATGACTCTTGCTCTTTGGCGGCTAACAGAGAGTTGCAAAATGCAATACTACTTATTTCTTGTAGTGAAATAAATGTCATTTATGTGAAAAGATTTAGAATGAAAGTAGCAATAATTTTGGATATAAGAAAAACAATATATATTTTAGTTTTATTTGTAACATAAACTTATGAAATTATCTATTTTAATAGTTTAATCTTGTAGTAATTATCTGTCTGAGAGTCAAAGCTATCTGCTCGTACTCTCTATTATACAAATTATAGTGTCATTCTAAGTGCAACCTTAGATTATGAAACATTCTTGTACTCTCTATAGGGTCAAGCCCATAAATATAGATTTCCATTCAGCCACTATCCAGCTATTTTACCTAACATAAAAGTTATGTAATGTGTCACTCTTTATACTTGTATTTCCATTCAGCAATTATGCTTTGGAGCTTGAGGTAGTGGGAATTAAAGACATGATAATTCCTTTCCTTTTTATTTCTATCGTTTTTTGTGTTGTTGCTTTCTGAAGGAGGATTTAACAGCAAAATGATCCATCCTTGTTTCTAATTGGTTTTGCTTGTGGGTGTTTCTCCCAACTTACACTGAGTGATGACATTTACTGTCCGTACTTTGTTAATTTAATCTTGTCTTTAAACACTCAATCTTAACTGATAAGTTCAATCGGTTTGTCCATCTATTTCAGGTGTTTGAAGGTCACAAGTCGGTCTGTATCTACGGCGGGCACTCTATTTTAGCAGTATAAGAAGGTTGTAATATGACTTAGATGTGCGGGGCACAAGTTCCTTATTGAGCACTGCCCTGCAAAATTCCTTCACAAGGAGGTAACCTCATGTCTTATAATATTGATCCCTATAGCTAATCTATGATGAACTGACCATTAATGAGGCCATCTGGATAGTTCTATGTGATCCAGAGCTATCAATACGTTGCCTGCACTAGTGGCTTTGAGGTTAACATTTTCTTATACTAGGTACTGTATATTGATGTGTAAAACAATCACCATATATTGATGTGTAAACGTCACCATATATTGATGTGTAAAACAATCACCATATATTGATGTGTAATTAGAAAAATGAACCTGCTGGTGCTGTTCAATTTATGCCTCTGTGTAGCAGCAGTCCAACTGAAATCTCAAACAGCCGCACTTGTATAGAATATTAGACCACTACTGCTGTTCAATTTACGCCTCTGTCTAGTATTGTTTTTTGGGTGTTCGGTTGGCAAATCTGGGACTATCGGTAGATGATTGATCTGATGATAATATTTTGTTTGGTTTCATTGATGGTGGATTTTTTCATTTGTTCTTCATCAGCACCACCTGCATTGTGAAGTCAATTGAAAATCAATATCAATTTTACTTGTCAGAGAGTCTCCTTCCTTATTCTTCTATATTAATTTCTGTATTAAATTCTAATTACCTTGGATTATGGGTTCGAAACATCGACAACTTGCTTTGTGAACATTAAGCTTTGAGAAATCCAACCTGTTATTGGTGTCGTCTTTTCATTTTTCCATGGTCCAGTAGGCGAAGGTGCAGGAGCTACATGAGCAATATTCCAATTTGATATTGAAATGTTTGTTGATGAGAAGACTTGATGGGCATTGAATATATGAATTAAGTAGATATATTGATTCTGATTGGCTAGAAATGATATATTATTCTGTCTTTCAGTTGGGAGTATTTCCGTTATTGTTAGCCATATGTCCTTTTGTTTTGAGAGAATGGTTGGTGATGTTGAAATTAAGTTCAGATGTTGCGACTATTGTTTGTCGTCTCTGGTAAGTCCGTGATTGATTTCTTCATGACTGAAACATTTCTTTATTTCCAGAGTTTAGTTTCACTTTCTCGGCAAATGTGTAGAATGAATTGACAATTGGGTTACAATGCTTTGTGTTTGAATAGATTGATTTGTTTGTGTGGCAGGGTTTTTTTGGAATTGGGAACCCGCAGCCGCTACTCTTAGAATGCGCACAGGGTAAACCCAATGGCGGACATGCTCGCCTGCAATACATGCCAACCGTGTAAATCACACAGGGTATAAACCCCTCTGTGGCAGGCTCGCCAAGCAATGTAAGATTGGGAATAAGACCTTGGGACCGTCCTCCTCGCCACTCCGTTCCTTCACCAGGATGGGTTATAAGAGAGTAAACCCCGTTCCTCCACCAGGATGGGTTATAAGAGAATAAACTCCATTCCTCCACCAAAGTGGGTTGTAAGAGGATTCGAACTCAGGACCTTCCGTCCCCTACTCCGGTCCTCCACCACTCGGATGTCAATCACTTGACTTGTGTGGCAGGGTTATATATACACACTCTGTCTCAATCGCGCTTCGTTGTTAATCTGGTGCATTGGATTTTGCATTCATGATGAAATCTAAGAGTCTACTTTAGGTCTTCCTTTGTAGATTCAATTAGTGCTTTTGTATGGTTATGTTACATGTGCTCCTTTTTTTGTTCCAAACATGTAAAATGCTTCAACTCAGTCCTTTAGAAAGGAAACAAGAGTGGGGATGGAACGGTTTTATGTGTAATGAAAAAAAGCCTTTTTGGTTTTTAGATAAGAAATTTGTTATTCCTTTTTATTTAACATGATACATACAATTTTAATACCCGAATAGCGTATGATAATTATATAATTTATGTTCGAATATATAAACTAGCGGCTGATAAATAGACACAATTTGGTGTCCGCTTCTATAAGCTAGTGTTTGAAGAGTAGAAACAATTTAGTGTCCGAAGATTTAATTTAGTGTCCGACGGGTAGAACTAATTTAGCGTCCGAAAGATTGGATGCAAATCTGTAATTAATTTATCTCCAGTTAGTTAGCGTCTGATTAAGAGGTTTGCGACCATTTAGTAGACGTTATGTAGCGTCCGATTGTGGACGCTAACAAGTAGATGCAAAATAGTGTCCAAAACAAAAATGGACGCCAAGTGGACGCAAATTAGTGTCCGCGGACGCAAAAAAAAAATAGCGTCCAGGCATTTAGCGTCCGATATTCATCGGACGCTAAACATACAAAATCGGACGCTAAACGACGCTAAATCCTGTTTTTTTTCTAGTGAATCATTCAAAAATCAATCTTAAATTTTGTTACGTAGCTTACTTTTCACTAAAGTCATTGCTGATAATCCTTTTTCAACACTTCCCGTCGCTACATGAAGAATCAACATCACCAACTTTAATAATTTATATATTATGAATATATAAGTTGCTTAGAAGTCTTCACCAACTTCATTGAAAGCTGGCCAAGATCTTTTAGGTTTGAAAACCCAATATCATCTCGCATATCAATAATGAAGTTATCAAGCTGATCCAAAGCTTCTAAAGTGATTTTGATATAATTTTAACAACTGTAGCACCTTTTGCTTGTCAAAGGAAGAGAATGAATTGATTGAGCTCAAGCAAGTCATGCAAGTAAGCAACTTCATGTTGTCTCATCAAATCCATTGTTAAATTCTAGTGGTTGAAGATCAATAATTGCAAGAACACCTCAATTTGATAGTGATAAAGATATGTGCACTGTTGAGCAAATCACTTAGATAATCCTTGGGAAATATACGTACGTACCATTCATATCTGGAACTTCAATCTTATATTTAGAGCAAAAGTGAACAACCTTGGGAAAAAAACGTTTCCTACCTATCATATCTCATATTTTGAAACTAAAGCTTGGTCATTTTAACAAGTGACACTGCATTTACAATATCTGATCTTTTTTTTTTTGTAAAGTAACTAAGCTCATGTGTGTACCCAAATATGACTAGCATCAAGTGAGCCATGAAGACAAAGTCAAAATGTTCAACTTTAAACAAGCAACCTTGATTTTTTGCTTAATCTTTTGATGGAATACTTCCCATTTTGCAAAGAACATCAATTATATCAGGATATTGAGAAACAATGCTTAAATTTATTTGTGATGAGATCCCCAACTAGTATCCGCATGTCTACTCAAGCCAAGCTATTGATTCAAACTTGTCTTAGTTTCAAGAGTTTCATCTTCTATAGCCTTGGAAACTTTTGAGTATTCCTTTCCGTGAGCATTTATTTTCTTTTACAAGAAGTTCCAACCACATTCAGCAAAAGAGCCATTGAATCAAAGAAAGTCAAACATTCAATATCTTCTTAGCAACAACAACTAGTGCTAACTGAAGTTGATGACCAAGACAATGGATATAATAAGCACTTGGACTTTCTTTCAGAAGTAGAGGCTTAAGTCCATTTAATTCACTACTCATATTGCTAGCTCCATCATACCTTGGCCACAAACTTTAGACAGACTCAATTTTAAGTGATAAGGTGGTGATGTCACTAACATGCACTTTTTCAAGAAAACACTCCACTACCTTACCCTTACTATCCACATAGCGTAAACAAAGAGCCATATGTTCCGTCTAAGATACATCACTGGATTCATCAGCCAATATCCAAAACATTCATCTCCAATATCTTTCATGATAATCTTAATAGTTTCTTTACCACATGCATTGATAATATTCTTTTGATTATTTTGGTGAAACCAATTGATGATTTTTTCTGGACATTTTTCAAGCCTATTTGCCCAACACTATCGTCAATATCTACAAGCAGTTTTAGAAGTTTAAGAAAGTTACCTCTATTATTCAAATCTTCACTTTCATCATGACTATGAAATGGTAATCCTTGCCACAAAAGGTACCTCGTACATTTCAATGAAGCTGTCAAGCAAGCTTTATATTCTGCCTTAATCTGATTAGACTGCTTCTCAAGTGCTTGTATGATTGATCTATTGGGTTCTTAAAGATTCATACTTCTCTAAAACTAGATTGTGCGGAGTTCCAATGCCACCCACATGCTTCATCAATTTCTAATTTTTTTTTCCAATTGCTGAGTCCTTCTTCATCAAACAATTCATCTTCAACACCAAAACTAGTTGCAACATCATTCTTGAACAAAAAAAAAACCAAAGCAAAATGAAACACCCTAATTCAAGTATTCAATAATTTTTGTTATTTCAGTTCTCACACTAAAATTCGATTATTTTTGAATAATAATAATACTATGGTTATTCATTATTTTTTTTCAGACTGACATTCGGCTATAATCCAACAAACATCGAAAACTATTTCAGTTTTTGGGTTGAATATAACCAAATGGTAAACACTAAGGCACCGTTCGACATGGTTTTTTGTGGTTGTTTGTACCTGTTTTGGTCTGGTTGTTTTGGCTGGCTGTTTTGTGGTGTTTGCTGGTGTTTTGTGTTGGTTGTTTTGTGGCTGTTTTGAAAACTAGTGTTCGGCAGGCGGTGGTTTCGTGACTTTCGTCTGACAGTTTTGAATAAGTTAGTTATGTTACTTTTCTGCAGTGCGTTTACCGTTTTCGGTGTTACAATTAAAAATTTCATACATTTTAAAACAATTTTTTGTTAGTCTAGTTAAAATATATGTAGATATTCAATTATAGCCTTTAATTATTATTATTCATTATTAATATTTTAGTTACAATTAATTTATAATATGTATACATATTAATTTATAAAATAAATTTTTACATATATTTTAAAAAATAAAGAAATAAACCATGTTATTTAGAGCAATATATTAGATGTTATATATATAAATAAAATTTTATGGATTATATATTAGTATTTAATATAAAATTTCATATGTATAATAGTTAAGATTATTTTGATTTTTAATGGAATAAATAATATCATTGAAAGTAAAAGCAATTCTTTATAATAATAAAATAAATGGCTGTAAGCGAATATATATTATGTATAGCTATCACTTACTATTATTATTAGGGAAAATTACATCGCCCACCCATGACGTTTGGCGAAATTACACAGCCCACCCACGAGATTTCAAAAATTACTTTGCCCACCCATGTGGTTTCCACAATTTTACATCCAGCAACTTTTTAATATTTGATCATCTTAAAAAGAGGTTAAATGATATCCAAATTTGATGAAACTTTACATGGACGATATTAAAGTGTTATATTTTGGTAAAATGTGAAATCCAACGTTTTTAAGCTCATATATGATCCGTGGGACCCGATGAACGTGTTCTCATGTTTCATTGGGTCCCACAGATCATATATGACCTAAAAAACTTTGGATTTGGCATCGAACAAAATATAACACTTTAGCATCGTCCATGTAAAGTTTCATCAAATTTGGATATTATTTAACCATCTTTTAAGTTGATCAAATATTAGAAAAGTTGCTGGATGTAAAATTGTGGAAACCACATGGGTGGACAAAGTAATTTTTAAAACCTCATGGGTGGGCTGTGTAATTTCGCAAAACGTCGTGGGTGGTCGATGTAATTTTCCCTTATTATTATATATTGTTTAATTGTTAGATATATTTGTAGTTAAAACAATATTTCTATTCAATTAAATATTACTTAATGAAATTCAAAAACATAATTTAAATTTAATACGGGATATGCCAGAAATGAAAATAAAGTATATTAGCATATAAATTATTCTTTAATTATTAAGCACAGTATAAAATATATAATAACTTGATATACTAACAAACCATAAAAAGTTTGTACAAATAGTTTTGTAATTAGTCATTACTTAACAAGTTGAATACTTATAATTGATATTTCTGAAATATACTACAAATATTTGTACTCTAATAATTTGATATAATTGAAAGTTTACATCATAATTTTTATTAGTTTGCTCTTTTCCTTGTAGAATATTTTATTAAATTTGATAGATTGTAATAGTTTTAATTATATCTATATATTACTATATGTAGATATAATTAATATTCAGCTTTTATACATTATTTTAGCAATATAGTCAAAAGTAAAACTGATTATTATGTCATTCTTAGTAATCATGTACCCCTTCTATCCATAATACAATATTTTTTTTTATTTTTTATTACAGATGATATAAATTAAAAAAATATTAGAATTACTCAAAATAATTTTTAGTATAAGTTTTTAGAAAAACACTACTAGTTTAAAACTATTATTCTATATTATTTTCATTAATTTATAATTTAGTATACCAATCTTTATAAAAAACTACAAATAAAAAAGGGAAAATAAAACTTTTTATATATTAATCTATATATTTTAATCTTAATTTAATTTTGTGTCAATTTAATATATAATATCATTTTTAAAATATATTATAATATTGAAAATTTATATTAATGTATTCTCGCCCCCTCATTACTGTTTCTGGCTCCGCCTCTATTTATTGTATTTATTCTCTTTGTAGTAAATTGTTGGTTGTTTGTGCTGGTATATTTGTGACCGTTTTAAAAATTATTGTTCGGAGGTAATAGTTTGATATTTTGTCAAAAATGTTAAACTCACAAATATCACATTTATACCACAAACATACCAACACCGAACGGGGCTAACTATATTCTGGTAATGGTATGAATGAGGCCATTGACAAGTTTAACCTCAAATCCACGATTCAACAACAGGTGAGTAGCCAGGAAAGAAGTGCCGAATAGGACGAGCCGAACACCTACCCCATTCTCCCCACTTTATTGATTTCGCTCTCTTTTTGTCTCTCTCAATCCATCGTCCGCAGCTTAGCACTGTAGTACCTCCACCATCACTTCGCATGGCGACTCTCTCTTCAAACTGCTTTCTACGACCGGAGACTTCTTCGTTCACCTCGAACACGTCCTCCTTCTCCACAGGCAAAACCCTTTGTCTTCCCGTTAGATTATTTCGCTGCATATGTGCGCCGTCTTCTTTTGGCCTCACAAGAATCTCATGCCAGGCTGTCTCTGCTGCTTCTCCTGTGTCCTCGGTAGCGACGAAGGTCAATTTCCTTTTTCACTGTTCTCTGTCGTTTCTGTATTCTTTTCTTAAAACTATTTGATCGATCGCAGTTGCTGGAACTTAGGGTTTTTCTTTTCCCTTCTCCTGTACTCGATTGACTTGGCTAGTGCAATGTAGAGAAAAATAACGAGGAAGAAGCTCAATCTGAGAATAGAAATTCTTAATTGTAGCTGATTGTTGCTGATGTGTGCCACCTAGCTTGATTATGTGGTGTGTGTCGGAATCTGGCCAGTAAAGTTACTGTCTGTTGATATTTGCTTGCTTATCTTTTAGTATTATACATCGGCTTGAAACTGTGCAATTGAAATATTGTCGTGATAATCTGGACAAACTCTGCGTGAAAGTCTTCTGAATGTGTACAAGATGAAACTCTCGAATTTCCAAGATGTTCTAAAAAATAATGTAAACGATCAAAGAAAGCAAGTGAATCATAAACGATCAAATAGGAGGAGGAATTTCCGATCTCAATATTGTACTGGTTAGAACGCAATGTTTACTAATTATGGATGACACATTACTTATTTTACTCTGTTCATTTTTTTGCATGGCGTACAGCTAATCTTGAGAAGAAGGATTTTTTGCATATAGACGATTATGACAAAGCTACGATTCTGGGGATCCTGGATCGTGCTAAGGAGGTTAAAGAGCTTTTGAAATCTGGGGACAGGAGCTATCAGCCATTCCATGGGAAGACCATGGCGATGATCTTTACTAAGCCATCCATGAGAACACGAGTTTCTTTTGAAACAGGGTTTTCATTGCTAGGTGGGCATGCAATATACTTAGGACCGAATGACATTCAGATGGGCAAGCGTGAGGAGACCCGAGATGTTGCCCGTGTCTTATGCCGTTACAATGACATCATCATGCTCGTGTCTTTGCTCATCAGGTATGATGGTGAGTTGTTTTTGTTTGTTTTACCATTACATGTTACTTCTTTCTTGAATCGTGCTGTCTGGATTGTTGACACTATTTTCTAGGCTGAGAAACTACTTCTCCAGTTCTTTGCAAATTTGCTCATGAATTATAACTACTAGCTTGAGTTCAGTCATCATGGAAAGGTGTATAATCCTGAATGGTCACTGAGCGATTTTTATCGGCTTTTAGCTGCTCAAGACACGTCCTTTAAACTTTTTGGCTAATTAATATCTACACTAAATATATCTCCAAGGATTATACGCTTTCATCTTGCTATTTATCAAATTTCTATGAGCTTGAAACTATAAGACCAATGATTGAAGTGGGGCATTTCATCTGGCTTCCAGTTAGTCTCTTCTATTGTAATATACTTAAATTAGGGATTCCAAGGAAGAAACAAATCTGTTATACTTCTGGAAGCTTCTTTGACTTAAAAGCATTGAGTTTAGTATTTTCATCTGAAGTTCACATTATTGCTACTGTGACTATGGTTTTGCACTTCTTTCCTTTTGCGTAAGCTGTTTATGTGACTTGCGGTTGCAGGACATTCTTGACCTGTCTAAATATGCATCAGTGCCGGTTGTTAATGGCCTGACAGACTACAATCATCCCTGCCAAATTATGGCTGATGCACTTACCATCATTGAACATGTTGGTCAACTGGAAGGAGTTAAGGTGCGCATGTAGTACCACTATTGAGTTCTGTTTTCTACATACTGTGAATTGTGCTATTAGAAATCATTCTGAAAAGTGAAGACTCTTTGATGATATGAGTGAAAGCTTTGGTTTTTTTTTAATTATCATATAGAAGTATTAGGTACGATTTAGAGTACTCTGTGCATTACATCTCATTATCCGGGGTGGCTGATTCTTTCAGTTGCCAATCACTGATTATGGTTTAAAGATGAACTCTATATCCTTTGTGCTTAACTTGAACATGATACATATCTATCCAGGTAGTTTATGTTGGCGATGGAAACAATTGTCCATTCTTGGTTGTTATTGGCTGCTGTTGTTCCCTTCCACTTTGTTTGCGCTTGTCCTAAGGGGTTTGAGCCTGATGAAAAGCGGTAGAGAAGGCAAGACGAGCAGGAATCAGCAAGATTGAGATCACAAATGATGTGGAGAAGCTGTCAGGGGAGCTGATGTAGTGTACTCTGATGTATGGGCCAGTATGGGGCAGAAGGAGGAGGCTGAGTACAGAAAAAAGTATTTCAAGGGTTTCAGGTAATGAGTTTTATCTTGCTCTTTTATGTTTGTGTTATTATTTATTTATTTTGAGGAGTGAGGGGTTTAAGCAGTATTAGATTGCCTATATACTATATTACTGCTGCACTCCTGCAACAGGATGGCTTGTTCTATATTCAGCTTCAAATGTTTGGAAATTCATTATGTCTAGTTTTAGTAAATAAACATTGGCGTTGAAGAACTTCATCCTGTTTTCCGTACTGCTTAATCACCAATTGCTATGCCTAAAGTTGCTACTCTGTACATCATTTTGTTTCAATATGCTGTGTAGAGTTAATGGTAATAATAATACACTACCTTTGATAATTCAGTGGGTTGAAGTTTGTGGTAAAGTTACCAAACATATATGGTTATCATGGTTTGGTGATGTGAACTGGCATTGACTTGATGTATTATAATTATGTAGTAAATGCCAGCATCATAGAGCCCTCCATTGCTGCTAGACCTTGGATCAAATGTTGAAACCTTTCTGAGTCTTGAGTTTTGTTATTTTTACTGGAGTTGTTCATGTGGTTTGTATTTGAGAATATACGGCCCCAAGTTGGGAATTGTCCAAAGGCATCCCCAGCTTGAATGTGACTGATATTTTCAACAAATATCTCTGGATGAGGATGAAACCTATCCCTTTGAGAATGCTTTGACAATGGCTCACAACTCGTAGAACAAAGGCATATATCTCTATCCTTTTACCTGACAGACTGTGACTTCTTTTACAGGTGGATGAGGCCCTTATGAAACTAGCGGGCCCCAAGGCTTATTTCATGCACTGCTTACCTGCTGAAAGGGGGACTGAAGTAACTGATGCTGTGATGGAAGCTCCTTATTCAATCGTGTTTCCCCAGGCTGAGAATCGTATGCATGCACAAAATGCTGTAATGCTTCACTTGCTTGGCGTGTGAGATCATGGCAAGCGTCATTGTCTTGTGTAATATCTTAATCTGTGTATTTGGTACAAGGAGAGTCCTTGGCAGACTCTAGGCTTGGAAATTGCATACCCTTTTTTTTTGTTATAGGGATGATCTAGCAGAGACGACTCCTGTGGTTTATGACGTACTGGCAACATTTTCTTTTCTTAGTTTGATGAAATGAAGTGAGCTTGCTGATCCGTTAAAAGAAGAAAGATACATAACTTGGGAGCACTCGGGTGCACTTTCTCAGTTGCTGTAGCCGAGCATACTGAGCAGAGTAGAGTCTGTTATCTATTAGTTTGGCTCAATCTTTCTGTATTGCAAAGAGCTAAGATTCCTTTTCATTTTTGAGGCTGATTGATGAAGAAAGTTTTGACTGATCAACTTTAACCTAAAAGTAAATAAAAGAAGAGCTGCTAATTAGATTTCTTCAATCCTAACGAAAGCAATTTTTCTTTTTTTTTTTTCAAAAAAAAAGTATGAAAGCCATTTTCCATTTCAAATTGCAACATATCCACCGGTTCCTCCAGCCGAATGGCAATGGCTACAAACCCGAAAATCAATACTGGACAAAGTAGGCAAGAAGACGACTGCCTAATTATTGGCTTGTTCTGAAATTGTAATTTAAACAATGAACCTTCTTTTCTTTTTCTATGTCACAAGGGAAGAGCTCTGCATGGTGGCTAAAGAGGTGTGGGTGCTGGTCTGCTAGATGTGCATACTCAGTTGAACTAACGTGAAAAGAATGAGCTTATCACGTACGATGTTTTCTCTAACAAATTCCAATCCGAGGGGTAACCTATATTTAAGCATATATCAATAGTATTTCAAGTTTTTCTACAGATATAGCACTTTAGGTTAGATCCTTAAATGTTTCATAGCCCCTTTGCATCACTTGCGGCATTACTCACATGATTGGACTTATTGGAAAAAGATTTAGAGGATAGTCGACTTCCTAATTTAACATGACGACATACTCCTATGTAAGAACTGAGCAAGCTTGCTCTATTGTTGTTAGTAATGTCACCATTACGAATTACGTCCAAGTGTAGTAGCCGCTCTCTTAGGTTCCATTTGATGTACCATCCCATTTTTGCTCATCTATATTATACTCCATCCTATTCAACATATCTATCATTTTAGAGATGAATCTGGACACAAATATGATCACATTCATCTCTAAAGCGACAAATATTTTGAATAGGAGGGAGTACATTTTAGCAGATAACAAATGGCAGCTGCCAACTTTGGCAAACACTTTTCCATATTTTCTCATCTACTTTATATATTTTGGGCAGCTGACAGTTGAAACCCGGTAGATGACAGCTGGATCCCACTTTTTCTCCTTCATTTATTCATTTTGGCAGCTGGCAACAGCCCCCGACAGATGACATCAAATGGAGCCAAATTTGTCTATATTTGTTTAGACTAGTTGATTTGACACAACCACAACTTGGAAAATTATGAAGATTTTCAAGCTTGTTCCATATGGATTTACTTCGGTGTACTAATATGACGCATAGTCCGCTCCTTGATATTCCCCGTAGCTTAGTTTCTTCATCTGAGACATTCTTATCCCATTTGGTTGTTCAAATCTTTCATGAAGTTTTTTGTGTCCAATTTCGGGCCACAATTTTTGCATACTTGACAAACCCAATTTGTTTCTTTATTGTATTAATCAACAACGTTGTTACCAATACCTACAAGGTTTAATTTCTTTTTTAATTGACGGAGCTTTCGAGATGGTGTCTTAAAAAAATTATTTTTTTTCATAACTTTTTTTGTAAAAATGTCCTTTTCAAAAAAAAAATACTTGCGATGGATTTTTTTTCTAGAAAAATACGCAGATGTGCCAACGTTGGCAAAGAAGCATCCTTGGGGCGGTGCTGCTTTCGGAAAACTAGCAGAAACCGCCCTGGACTGAGGTGGTTTCTGTTATTTTTTTCAAGAAGCAGCACCGATGAAGGGCGGCTTCCGGATCTGGCAACCAGAAACCGCACCAAGGCAGGGCGGGTCCTTTGCCATTTGCGTCCAGGATATGTTTTTTTTTCAATTTTTGATCTGTTTGTGCGATACTTAAACGGTCTCTGAAATCAATGAAATTTTATAAGATGATACTCAAGTTATACGTCGGCCCTATGCCATTGGCCAGAGTTTCGAAATCATATGGGACCACATCACTTCATTAAAGCGGCACCAGAGTTAGCATTTTCTCGATTTTCACAATTTTTAATCAGCTTGTCTCATGCTCAAACGTTCTCCTAAATCAATGAAATTTTGTAATATGACAGTCAAACACTATATTTATGTCATAAGTTATTGGCCCAACTGTTCAAACTCATACGAGACCCAGACGACTTCATTAAAATGGCACCAGAGTTAGCATTTTTTTTCAATGTTCGATAAGCTTGTCTGATGCTTAAATGGTCTCCGCAATCAATGAAATTTTGTAAGATGGTAGTCAAACACTTATACTTATGTCCTATGTCATTGGCCCAGCAATTCAAACTCACATGGGACCCACACGACTTTATTAAAATCTCACTAGAGTTAGCATTTTGTTTCAATGTTCAATAAGCTTGTCCGATGCTTAAATGGTTTTTGAAATCATTGAAATTTTGTAAGATGGTAGGCAAACACTTATACTTCTTCCTATGTCATTGGCCTAACAATTCTAACTAATATGGGACCGCCGACAACTTATTGAAAATGGCTCCAGAGTTAGCGTTTTTTTATCTTCTTTAAAAAGTAATTGTTGGTATTAACCCAAACTTTTCATCAATTGTATGTAATTTCCAAAATAAAAGAAGATATTTATAATGATTTGGAAAAAACACTTCATCCAACTTAAGACATAACATATATTCTTTGTGTGCTTGCTAAAGGCACAACCTGTCTATGCAGGAGCAATGTCAAGTATTAAACACTAAAAATACTATTAGTTGTATCCCTTGTTTGGGAAATTTTTCCTATTATGACCTGTTTGTGAAGAATGACGACAATGTCTACATTCCTGCATTGGTTCATTGTTCTCTTCCATTTCGTTACGAATCCTAGAATACTTCGGTATTCCCCTAATAGTACGTATTGCATCTGGTTGCGGTACCACCTTAAGTCTTGTATATGTTGGCCAGTTATGTTCATTACCTAGTGGAGTAAAAGAAGCCCCACCTTATGCATCAATCATTGTGTCCAGCTTGTATACATGATGCACGTAATTGTCCCACAACAAGCCTGTTCTACAACACAACAATCACGTGAGAGCATGGGTATTTGAATGCTTCCACTCCCCGCATTCACAACTCATGTCATCGAAGTCAACTTTGTATTTCCCCTTGTTTCTTCTCATAGAAACCGATCCAAAATATTCAACCTCATACACTTGGTCTATGACAGTAATGCGACTGACATTGTGAGTATTTGATACGTCTTCGATTTCCTCTATCTTGGATGAAATACCCCAAACCTTAATTACATTAATTAATCATGAATTAATTAAATTAAAGGTTAATAAATTGTTAGTTATTAATTAATAAGGCTAAAATATGCATTAATATCATTGAGGAACAATCTAAGATCATAGAAAGCAAAAACGTGCTTTAAGATCACTTAAGGCAAAAATGTGCTTTAAGAAACCTAAGGGATTGTGTAACCTCAATTAGGGTCCAAAGTGGATTCCTAAACCTTATATCTAAGATAAGAACAAGGTAAAACAATTACCAAAGAAAACCAAGTCATAAAATGTGTTAAAACACAAAAATGAGCTTTAAGACTCCTTAAGACACATTTATGAAAGTGTCTAGAAATTGACTTTGGGTGGCTATTAAGGCTTGTATACATCAAAGTTGAACTAATGGACTATAATTAACCACATTAGAGAGCCTAATTCAATAAATAAAAACAATCAGAAATGTGCCCCAATTTATGAATAGTGCCAAACAAGTCCTTCTTCTCATTTGACTTGGTCAATGGTCAAACTATACCCACTAAAATATCTAGTGTGGCATGCTTCCACTTGGTGACTCACTCAGCAAGTTCAAGTTTTCTTTTTAAATGCAAAACTACTTTAACTTAAAGCCTTACTTTTCTTACACTTCATTAAACACTTCATCATTACCTTTGTGCTCTCTCTCTCCCTTTGGCTGCCAAGCTCTCTCTCTTCATCATCATTTCCTTAAAATTGATCTTGCTAAAGGCTTGAACCTTGCTCTTTTTCTCTTCTTTTCATCACCGAAAATGAATCCCCATCAAGGACTTGTGTGGCTTCCGAATTCAAGTGCCAAAACAAGGAAAAAATACATTAACTTAAGGGTAAGCTTTAAACCTAACCTTAAAGCTTCAAATCATGGTTCAACTCTTGTTTGTGTACAAAGAGTGATATTTCTCCCTTATTGTTGTTAGGGCTGAAAGTTTCAAGTGTTGGGACTAAGTGTTTAAGCTTAAGGTTAATACTTCATCTTTAATGCTCATTTTAATGTTTTAAGTTATTAAGGTTGGTCATAAATTATGGCCAAATTGAAAGGCTGTAAAATGGGTTATTTTGGACCTAGTAATGAATATAAATCAACATACTAACTTTGGATTAATTTAAGTGGTGATTAATGTACAAAACATTAAGCTAAAGGGGTTAGCATAGAATTTGTGGAACTTTGAGTTATGAACTGAATACATCCGAGAATGTGCTGTATGATGTAGTCTATAATGACCTAAGTGAGTTTGTAAACTTGTGTTAGAACATTTAGTTGAGTTAACTAAGGATTAAGGATTAAAATGACAAGTTTATAAAGGTTATGTGGTATAAATGTAATTTCTCAACCCTGGGGTATCTACCATAAATAAGCTGAGAAAAAACTATAGTTTATGTGTATTTTTAGTGCATTTAAAGCTTATGTTAATTTTATATTATAGCCAATTGTTTAGGCTTGCAATTATAAGGTTTTTGTAACAAAAAATGCTATAAAAACATAAGTTATAAAATCTGGTACTATTTGTGAAAGTTTAGGGGCCAATGGGTAATTTAAGATATTTAGAGGACTTAGGAACAATACCTAAGTGATTGGGAAGTGTTTGGTATATTTAAGTACAAAGAATTACTTTAAAATAAATTACAAAGTTTATATAATGATTGAATAAACTTTAGACTAAGGAAAGGTTGTTAAATGTAACAAAAATATATACGGGGTGCTAGGCTATAATTAACCTGAAAGTATAAGATTTGTTTGGAAAGAAATGGAATATAAGTTTAAGGAATTTTAGGGGCAAATTATAAATTCTAGAAAGTTTGGGGCCCAATTTGTAATTTTATAAAATTCTGGGTACTTATGAACGAATGAGGTCAAATATAGCATGGGTGAAAGTGTTGACCAAGTTAAGGGATAAATAATGAAATATTAAATTAAACAAGTAATATTGTATAAATGTAAGGAATATAAACCTTGTGGGGTGAATTTGTTATTAAGGAAAAATATGAGTGAAAACCGAATGAACTTGAGGTATGTATGGTAATTTTTGGAAATTTAAGGGGTGAGTTGGAAGTTATTAAATAAAAGAGTTAGAACTATAGATTAAATAAGAATTATAACATGGTTGTAAAGTTGTAAAACTTATGGGGTCAAAACATAATAATGGAAAATATGTGTATAGGCAAAAAATTTAGTATGGTGGCCTGGTGGTAATTACCAAAAATATAGGGGAGAGCTTGGAGGTTACTAAAGTAAGAAATAAACTATAAGATAAATATAATTAGTGGTAATTTGTAAGATTGTAAAATTATTGGGGTCAATATGTAATTACCAAAAATTCTGGGCTGGAATTTGAAATGGAGACAATTTGGATTCTTTTGGATATTGGGAGAATTTAGAAGTGAAACTTTGGTATAAATATGTATGGAATGGAAACTATAGGTTATACAAGCATAAGGAATTTAATTGTAAACATTACATGAGGGTTATATTGTAATAAATAAAAGAATTGGGAGAATAGTCATGTTATGCGTGACCAATTGAGGAACACAAATTCGAACCTGGAGCTTGCTCCATATTAGGAGGTGGCACCTTTGCCACATGTCATAAAGTTACTGGTGTCAATAACATTATAAGGAAATTTTGGGGAAAAATTCATGTAACACACCCCTACCGCTAATCCCCTAATTACCTCCTGATCGTCATGGTCACTAAGCTAATCGCAGTGGAACAAACAACCTAAGTAGTGGGTGATACACGCCGTTAGCCGCCCATACGACTAACTAGGCCTCAACCCAACAAACATTAGCGTGGTCTGATAGCAAAAATACCGAGTTACCAATTACAACTTCAAACAGCTCCAACAATTCTTTAAACAAATCCCAACAATATACATCCTTGTTTTCCATAAACACTATCCAAAAAGTGATTACCGAGTCTAAGAGTTGATTCACAATCACAACCTTTCAAGTCTACAAAACAATAACGGTTTACATCTAGACATATCTCCAATGTTTACAATTTCCAAAATCCAAAAAGGTGTACCACATGGTACACCGGCTACAGCAAGTCCTAACCGTGTACAACTCGGTACACCAATCAAAATAACTAATCTATCCAAAATAAGCATCCCGGTCGTTCCCCCTGTCAGCCGTCTCTAGTTCCTGCAATAAAAACAGTGCCCCAAGGGGCTCAGCAAAGGCTGTGCATATGACTTCCCCATACCACCACCGACCCCGCGTACTAGCGGGGGTACGCCACTAATTGGTCACCAACATGCGGTTCATTTTGTAATAACAACATGCTATGTAAATGAAAACATAAGCAAACATGGGTGGCAATATAACCAAGGCATATAAATCAAGGCATAAGTCTCACAATCAACAACCCAAGTCCAATCTCAAACAAGCTTCACCAAGGGGGTTAGCTCAATTACCATCCGAGTTAATCGGATGTTGTCATCTCATTACTCAAGATCAACAACTCAACAAATTCAAATCTTCCCCAACCAAATTTTCCTTCTCTTATCAAATCTTAAGTTAAGTCGGTATGACCTCCAGGCAGGGATAAGGCTATCCCACCACCGGGCTTAAAAATGGCCCACTTAACCAGGTTGCTACTCATTTAAGGGGTTTGGACCGTGGAAAAGATTATAGCCAGGAATCGGTTAACAATCTCTCTTGTTACCTCCATCCTCACGCGGGGCCGAAACTATATCGACTCCTCAAATTCTCCCAATTCTCAAATCCAAATTCTCAATGTTAGATTGTTAGATGGTTAGGGAGAATCCCACAACAAACAACCAAGCTTTCACAACAAGCAACCAAACACTTCAAAAAGCCAACATAGCTTCAAACCCAATCATCAACCAGCAGGGAAAAATAATTACAATATATTGGTAAGAGCAATAAACCGGTTACATGCTTTTATCTTGTTTAGGTGGTGGCAAATAAACGCACAACAAACAAGCCGGGGTAACCCCGTTAGGATACAGGGCATGAGGAAATCATACCGGGCACCATCGATTTCGGACGTTCGATTCCCTTCGGTTCGACTATTCGGGTCCTATAACATATCACACAGTCGTACGGTTAATGATCTATAGTTGACCTAACTCATTCCTTTATTAATACTTCCAATGTACTATTACTTGTTCTTACAATCCATACTTGTTATGAAAATCATTCTTTTCTCATTATTCCTTAACTTGCTTTCTTACTCATGTACATATTTTCTCACCACTATCACTCAATTATTGGTGTACCACTAAAACCCTATATGTATGTATATACATACATATATATATATATACATATACATGTATGATGATTACTACTCTTTTTTTTTGTGACTCGACCGACCTTACCCAGGGTTGACCCCAAGGTCGATCGAAGTCAGTGTGTTACAATCCTTGAAAATACAGACCCGACCGACCTTGCAAGGTAGGTCCCAAGGTCGGTCCAAGTCAGTGTGTTGCTGGGTTCGAAGTTTATGACTCGACAGACCTTGCCAAGTTCGGTCCCAAGGTCGGTCAAAGTCAGTAGACTTCTGGCTTCACAATTTACGACTCGACTGACCTTGACAAGTCCGGTCCCAATGTAACACCCCTACCATTAATACAATGCTTACCGTCCAATCTCCTTACACATCAGATACACGCAGCGGATACATACTTACATACAGTGGGTGATACAATGCCGTTAGTCACCCACGTGACTAACAAGGCTACTACTTCTACATACAGCATCGGTCTGATGGACCGGAATCCCGAGTACTACACATCTATATTACATACTCCATTCATCAATCAAATACAACAATGCTCCTTCAATACTTACTCCTCCTCCATAATCATACAATACAATATACTTAACCGAGTCTACTAGGATCCTTATACATTTATAATATCTCTTCCAAGTTCATACATCTCACTAAGAGTCTACATCTACCCATTCCTCACAACTACTTACTTTCTAAGTACAAGGGTGTGCCGCCGGTCTCTACCTTGATCACATCCTTTCGGGTACCTGCACACTAAAAACGTTCCCCCTAGGGGTCAGCTTTCGCTGCGCATGATAACCGCATACCCCGCGTACTAGTGAGGGTACGCCGACCACTTGGTCGAATACATGCAGTTCATTTTCATTCAAACATACATGCATACATGCTCTTACACAGTACAATATTATTATGCAAGCATACATACATACACTCCATTACATACAAGGAATACAATATAACCATCCAATACATACTTACCTTCTTCCGAACACATACTCATTACATACCCAAGTACAGTTCTTGTTAGCTTCATTGGTCCACCCGGGTTAATCGGGTGGAGATTACTCTTTTACTCATTACTCCATACATACGCATACATACTCATACTCATACTCATACATACTTACTTACTTACTCTTACTCATGTTAAGTCATCGGGACCTCCGCCCTGGGGACTACTCCGTCCCACCTCCGGGGATTTACTTGGTTCACCAGTCCAGGATGCTACCCACTTAAGGGATTTGGGCCGTGGACCAGCTTACGAACCAGGAATCGGATCCAACCTCTTGTGTCCCTCCTCCTCACGCGTGGCCAAAACTATATCGGACTTCTACTCATTCCAGTTTACTCACTTAAGTTAGGAGTTAGGTAGTTAGGAATTAGCAGAAGTCATTCATACAAGCCACATACACAATTACAATGCTCAATGCTCATTTATACAAGATACAATACAATACTTAAGTACAGTACAAGACTCGAATACCATTCATCATCATTCATATATTTCATGAATTATACAAACTAGTGTTCAAGACAATAAATATCAAGAACACATAAGTCAAGCACATGTAAGTGCAATATAGTCCGATTCATGCATTTATCTTATTTAGGTGATCAAATAAGCACACAAATCGGGGTAACCAGATTAGGATACAGGGCATGAAGAAATCATACCTTTTTCTGCAATTTACTTTACCGGTGCCTTCTTGTTTCTTTAGTCCTTATTTGTTCCTCGAGTCTTATTCTTGAACCCCCGGCTACATGCCAAACGTTCAATCAATACTACGCATTACATACATACATAATTGCTACTCCCATACTTACCCCGTTGTCCCGTTGTTTCGGTTTCACTTGCTGTTCTTATACTTACACATTGTTTTATTTTCTTCAAGTTTATTCCCTTACTTAAACTTGGTATACTTACATGTGTGCACATATGTATATGTGGGTATACACACACACACACACACATATATATATATATATATAATTAATTAATTAATTTAATTACACATTTTTTTTTGTCTGACTCGACCGACCTTACCCAAGTCCGGTCCCAGGGTCGGTCGAAGTCAGTAGGGAAATGCGCTGGAAATTTCAGGGCCGACCGACCTTGCAAGTCCGGTCCCAAGGTCGGTCCATTCCAGTGAGTTACGGACGGAAAATTTTTAGCCCGACCGACCTTGCAAGTCCGGTCGCAAGGTCAGTCCATTCCAGTAAGTTACATGACGGGAAATTTTGAGTTGACCGACCTTGCAAGTCCGGTCGCAAGGTCGGTCCATTCTAGAAGGTTTCCGTCCTTTGTAAATCTGGGCTCGACCGACCTTGCAAGTTCGGTCCTAAGGTCAGTCCGGCCCAGTATTTGCATTTTAATTTCTGTTTTCAGTTCTCTCTTTCACCCATTTTCTTCCCCAGTCTTCCTACATGTAATCCCACATGTTTTAATCACTACTTAGGCCCTAAAGTTGCCTTAGTTCATCCCTCACATTCCTTACTCATTCCTATATCCACATACACAATTTTTCTCACTTCATCCCAACACTTACAATGGTTTTCATTCCTCTTATGCTACAGATTTTCAAACTCCATCCCACCATCCTTTACTTTCTCAGCCAATGCCATTCCTTGCATTCCAAGTACATTACCTTACCATGCCAATTCATTTCCAAGCAATTGCACCATCTATACCCAAGTCCAACACTCTTTTTTCCTATTCTTGCACACTAATCTTTCCTAACTTCTCCAATGCATGTTGATACACTTTGCTACAGATTTTGCATTCTTTCATTCTCATACTATAGTTGCTACTCCATGGTCATTAAACAACTCCCTT
This sequence comes from Limonium bicolor, assembly GCA_023374045.1. NCBI lineage: Eukaryota > Viridiplantae > Streptophyta > Magnoliopsida > Caryophyllales > Plumbaginaceae > Limonium > Limonium bicolor. The sequence continues at coordinate 449,076,915 of CM041776.1, forward strand.
CTACCTCCAATACATACCTTGTTCTCCCATTCACCAAGTCATCCTTAAATGTACATTTCCTACGAAAAATTGGCCATGGTTCACCTACATTTCTAACTTATCCATACACACATTTTTCTCACCAAATTCATACCTATTCTAGCCAAACCACAAGGGTTCTACCACACACATACAAATACAAATTCCTCAATATTTTTCTCCATCCACAATTCCAATACACATACACATCACATTTGGCTCCAAAGCCTACAATTCACATACTAGTTCACAAATACCCAAAATTCATAATTCTCAATACTAATACAAAGTTTTTGGGTTCTTTAAGTAGTTTACCCATTCCCCACTACTCTAATGCATTAAAATTAACATTAGTAAAGAGCTCTTACCTTGAGCTTATAATTTCTTCATTCCTTTTTCCATTTCTTATCTTCTTTCTTTCTTGCCCAAATCGGCCATGTGGGGAATGGAGTTGCCAAACTCCATTCCCATCATCCAAACACACAAAACAATTGTAATTAAACTACTAACCCTTAATTTAACACTAGTTCATTGAAGTGTTTAAAATAAAAATTCTAGGGTTTACCTTTGGAGTGTTTTAGGAGGGGTTTTAGCTCTTGGTTCAAGAAGGTGAATCCACCACCATTGCAAGGTTGATATTATGCTCCAAAGAGAGAGAAAAATAGAGCATTACAATTGGGGCAAATCGGTTATGAAAGAAGGTGAAGAAAACATGAGTTTTTCATGTAGATTTTTACCTTGTTGGAAAGAGGAGACTCCAAGCTCCATAATGGTGTGCTTTTCTCTTCAAATGGGGAAAACCCATGAAGATGAAATTCATCCTTTTCAAATTTTGAAAAGAGAGAATGATAGAGGAGAATGAGGGGAGTTCAAATATGTAATTTGTTTTCGATTTGGAGCTTACATGAGGATGGAGCATGAGGAAGAAGATGGAGTAGCCATGGTTGTTGTGGGGAGCTCCAAAATCGCCATTCCAGCAGAGAGAGGAGGGAGAATTCGGTGGAGGGGAGGAAGGAAAGAGAGAGGTGAGTGAATTGTGAGAGTGAGGTGAGAGGAAAGTGAATAAAGTAATTCTTTTACTTTATTACTTTTTGCTTTTGCTCTCTTATTTAATTAGCTAGTTACATGTGTGTGTGAGGGGTTAATTTACCCATTAAAAACCGGCCCCCCATATTACTACTGTTTGGAGCGTTTTTTGTCTTTTACAGAAAACGCTCGTTAGTTTACCCGGTTTAGGTACTATCCACTAACCGGCCCGTTTTCTGGAATTTCCTTGTTTAATTATTTTTTATTAACTATTAGGCTCCCATAATTGCTTAATAATTATTATTTAATGATTTATAATTTTTACGGGTCCGTTTGACCACTTAAAGTCACGTTTTCGGGTTTTCTTGAAAAACGTGCTCTAAAGCTCTATTAGCGTTTTACTTCATTATTTGGATCCGTTTTCTTCGGGAGTTGTTCCCATATATTATTTAGGTCTTATTAAACCTTTAGAGTCCATATATACTCTAACCGAGGTCTCACACCTCCTATGGTTATTTAACGTTTATTTAGCGTTTTCCGCTTTTTAAGAGTTTATTTATTCTTTTGGATTTATTTTTCCTTACTAGTATTAATTAGTTGAAACCCCCTCAACATTTAAACGCATAAAAATTATAACGCGTTTTATAATATGGACATGAAATAACGTACGAACCATTAAAGCTAGTACATATATATATATATATGTACGAACACGAAAATATATGTACGTAACGTTACAATACCGTAAGCTGTAATAAAAATGATGACGTCGCATAACTTCGTTACGAAAAAATATAGGATCACATGATATAATATATAGTCGTACATATATAAATAATAATGTATGACCTATACAAAACAAAGAGAAAGAAAAGAAAAAAAAAGGGAGCAAGATGCTCCCGCTGAGTTTCGAACCGTACCATTCTCGAATACTTAACCGGTTGAGCTATGCTCGTATTCAGTATCTATTACACACGAATTAAAACTAGTATCAATCTATGAAGTAAATACAAGAAAAAGAAAAGAAGAATCAGACACGCGCTCTCCGTAACACCAATTCCTTCTTCCCCGTTTCAGAACCCGATCAACATTAACTAAGTGGTAAATCAATGTTGGGAGCCAGTCCTCAAATTCAAGTTAGTCAAGTCTATACCCTGCTGCTGATTCCCGTGTCTCAAAATCAGTCAAGAGAACCATTCCCCCTTGGAAATTACAGCCCACACTGACTCACTCTCACATGCCCTCACCCCCTTGCTGCCTGTTTGAAAACTACAAAAAAATAGACAGGACTGGCTGCTGTTGCCGTTGACCGTTGCAGAAAAGTAATATCCATGTACTGGTACGTTACTCCCTACAGATGCTAGTGTGCCACCAATTTAAAATGCCAAAGTAACCCAAAGCCCACCAGTATTCTCTTACTGATGCAGCGACATCTTGAGTTCTGCAAAAGCAAACCCAGACACCATGCTGGTGCATTAGAATATTTCGTTCCAAACTTCTATACTCCTTTCCTTGTAACTTGTGATCAATAACTCCTTAGCTAGTCTCGACATCCAGCCACTCTATTTTTCCTTCCTCCTGCATGCGCACGGTTCTGGGTGATCAGGAACTCATTCCATGCTCCCTTGATGGATCACACTAGTTTAGAGAATTGTAAGAGTGCCAAAGACTCTTGGAGCAGCTACACCTCCTGTTCGAGAAACAAACATGGTAGTACTTCAAAACTACCTTCTTAACTCCTGCTGTTTCTGTGCTGTTGTTTTCAAAAAAATCTGCACCAAGGTGGCTATTCTCTGTTACGATTACATGCATGAGCCCCTCTAAATACCTCTTCAAGAACACACCGAAGTTCCCCCTTGCAGTCAGCTACATTTCTACTTGAGAATCATCCTAAGACTTAACTGGAACTAGCTACAACAGGACTCGGGAAAAATCCTCCAGGAATTCAGCTCCCAGTCCCTTGAACAGCAGCTAAAGGCCACTCTACTCATGAAGGACCCAAAAACTTCTTAAAAGATCAGCTCTGTATTGTTGGAACAACACCCCAAGGTAAACACCAGCATGATAACAATTTAAGAGTCGGTAACATTTGTGTTCTGTCTACTACTTTCCTATAGAAGTATTATAGATGCAGTGTTGGGTTTGTTTGGAGCTGGAATCTCAACCAAACACTTAAACAAGTAGGGTATCGGTGTGTTTTTAGGTTGTTTTAAGTGAATAAAAAAAAGAAAACCCAACTAAAACACTTAACTAAGAGGGTATATACATCAGAGAGATTAGAGATCAGTTTAAGTGAATTAAACTGAAGACTATGTAAGTGAAAAACAGGATGGCGAGTTCCAGTTACTGTAACTAGATTTCTGTAAAAAAAAAAACGTTTTACAGGTGGGATATGAGTGTTGTACTGGTTTGATGATGCACTTAATACCTTGTTAATCTATCTAACCAAGGGCGTAAATATTTTGGAGGAAACTAGAGGTCAGATCAAGGAAGGAAGAACAAAACAGAAAAGGGGTAAAATACAAAATCGAATGCATCAATTTTTCAGATGTTTTTTTTTTTCGTTTCTGTGTTAAGACTGTCAGGAGTGTAGCCCCTGCTGTCTGGGGTTGTTTCAGAATGTAAACTAAATTAAGATGGATAACTGAATGGCTAAAGAGCCTAGGGGAAACGAGAGAAACTAAGACATGAACAAACAGAAGGTGAAGATAGAAGGAAAAAGAAAACAGTTCATACTTTATTTTCTTGCTTCTGTTATCAGTTTGCCCAGCTCATGAAGTTTTAGTTTGAACAATTTAGCTGGGGTTTTATTTAAAGATGCAATGAAATACCCCTAAATTAATTTAAATTAATTTAGGGGATTTCTTTTATTAAAAAATTAAATTATGATAGGAATAATGAAATTAAATTATTATATGGAGTTGTGAAATTTATTTAGGGGTTTTCTCCTATTTAACCCTAATTATTATACATTATTATATAGTATTTGAATGATTTAATAATAAGATTTATAAGTCAATAAATCTTGGGAAAATTATTAAACACTCCAAAAAATTATAAAGATTATAGGAAGTGTTGGAACATTGTTTTGAAACATAAAAGTCAATATAAAATTCTAGAAACCTTAAAGCTTATTAAGCCTTGCTAGAGTTGACTTTTTGAGAATGGTCAAACCAGGCCATGAAACCTATACCAATAAATAGGTTATGAAAAACCATGAAGATCGATAAAAAAACGTCAAAAACGGATCATCCCTAGCCAAAAGTTATGCTAGAATTGAAGTTTTGAATCAAAATTTTAAGAGATGCCAAGACGTGTCACTCTGTAATGGGTCGCCCACACTTAGCCGATTTCTTCCCTGATTTTCGGAACCGATTTCCCTCACTTTGCCCTAACTTTAGACGGCTATAACTTTTACATCTCTCAATATTTTTCCATGCCGTCTTCACCATTCTCTTCTCCTACATTCCTCTTTCCAACCATTACTCATACAAACCCTAAATCCTTCTGAGTCAACCGAAAATCGAGCCAAAGTAGCCACCTTGCGAAACTGTTTCCAGAATTCCAGAATTCCCTTCGTTTTCAGGTAACTTGCGTCAATCATAACTTCTTCTTCGTTAATCTACTAAAATTCGATTTCTTTAGCTCGTTGTAAGATCTCTAACCCTCTACAATTTTCGTGTTTATGCCCAAGTATGAATCGTAGCCAGTTGGGAGATATAGAGGTCTAAAGTTTCGGTTTCAACACACATAAAATAACACCGAAACAGAGAGGTAAACTCGTGTTTGTGACTTCAATATCTTTCTGTATGATGCGAGTTAGGTTTATATCTTGCTACCAATACGTAGATCTACATTTTCTCTTTCCAATGAGCCCTTACTAATAATCTAACTCGTTTTTATACTGCTAGTTATAGATCCGCAAAGTTGGCACCACGAACTGGTTAAAGTTCGAGTTTTTCCCAGTTTTTTTTCCGATTTGGGATTCGCTTAATTCGCACAATCCGGTGAGTCTCCGATCAAATTGCTCCGATATGTTGTTCGTAGTCTTGTTTTCGACCTAACCCATGTGCCAATTTAGTCAATTTCGTGTTAGGCTAGGAGAATTTGGAGGAATTGCATTCGATTTTATTCTGTATCGAGATAAACCCTAACTTTTGAAATCGAATTCGAATCTTGATGAACTCTGCATTATAATTGGGGAAATTGGTACCAATAGAACCGGAATTTTATTACGAATCCATAGAAACAAAAATCACTCGATTTCGTTCTGTATATTGTGAGAAAAACGGGATTTAGTACTCGGTTTGGTAATTGAGTTCAACTGATGAACTCGATGCACAGGGGCCGTCCGATCTCGTTTTAAGAGATTGGACGGCCGAGATTAAAACATACCAGAATTAGTTTATAAGGGTTTTAGTAAATTCCAGTAAATAGTCTTAACTTGTTGGGTTAATTTAAATATCTTCCCGAATGTATTTTGACTTGAAATTTTAACCATAGATTCCTTATTTTATCTATTTTATTTTGATGTAAATTAATATGGTTTTTGAGTTTTTAAACATAAGTTATGATTTTTACAAGTTACGGTTTTCTGGAATTATTTGGCTAAATTTAAAAGATATTTTTATGAAATAAAAATTTTATAATATGTCTAAAATGTTATAGTTACTGTATATTAAATTTGGGAATTTTTGGGCAATGGTAAAAGGTTTTAAAAATTGTGTTTATGAGTTTTTCATAAGAATAACCTATAATATAAGATTTTAATGTAACAAAAATTAAAGTATGGTTTGTTAATTAACTTTTAAGCTGGGGAAAATAAAGGAAACTAAATTAACATTTTATAACAGTAAGTTTATAAATGTTTTTTTTGTATTAGCTTTTAAGAGAAGTGAAATTATTTACATATATGTATATATACTTACTTAAGTAGAAAGTTATATAAATTAAGGAATTTAGTTATCCTACATTTTATTTACTATATTATGGGAGTTGATATTTTTAAATTAAACTAAGGGATAAAATAGTAACTTGGGTTAAATCAAGGAACTAAATTAATCTACATTTATATTAATTATATAATATGGTAGTTAATATACTTAACTGAAACTAAGGGAAAATACTTTATTTTATTAACCATATTTTGGATGTAGGTGTGTGTAAAAGTTAATATAAATAATTAAATACAATAAAACTACATAAATAATGTTTTGTATAAATCCTAGTATATATGAATATATACACAGTAAACATAATAAAATTAAATACCTTATAGGAAATATAATACGAAGGAATTAATAAGTTAAACTAACCTCTACATAATACAAATAGAAGAATATTATATGAGGTGGTATTAATTATAGTAATGTATTAGGCTTAAAGAGTTACCTTTAAATTTCTAAGATTCATATAAACAATGTTAAAATACATGATATATTTAATCAATGACCACAATGTAAATCTATAATTGGGTTAAAAAAATTAATAAGTTAAATTTAGGAGTATTTGTAATTAGAGTACATAAAGTGTTACACAAATAGATCTTATTATATAATTAATAATAAAATGAATGAAATACTTTTACATTTAAATGTTCTTATATAAAAAATAATAAAATAAATGAGTTACTTTTACATCCAAATGTGAAGAGGATTATTAAGTCTAGATTTAATCATTTCTTGACATTTATAGTATTGAGTAATAACTTAATATTTTAAGATGAAATCATTAAAAGGATTAGATATAAAACTATATTAAAATGTGATTAGGAATTTAATCTAAATAATGATCCTTAAGTTTCTTGGAATTAGATAAGACATATAAACTACATTTATAACATTAATTACCAATATTCAAAATGAGAATTTATAAATAGGTGATGTCTTTAATGGTTAGGACTTATAAAAGGTTTGTAAATAGTAATTAGAGAATTAGAACCTTTGAGCCTTTAGTTAGATGAAGCTAAGTTAAATAGGATATTATACTGATTTACCTTTTGACACTGGGAATATTAATATGTCACTTGGATATAAGATATGAGGATTTTTCAGAATACACGATCCTATTAATAATTTACAAATTCACTTATGAATTGGGGATTTAATTCTTAGGTAAATTTTACCTTACGTCGGGATATAATGTTTATCCTGAAATACAATAAAGGAAATTAATTCATTAAGTTATTCCTTTGAAACCTTAAGTTTTGTAATAATCCAAATGTAATTAAGACATAAGTTTATTAAAATTTGGTACCAAAGGATTATACATAGTCTATGGAGGGAATGTGTGTAAAAATAAAACATTTAGGAATTAATGTAAGTAAGGATACATAAAAGGTGATACTAAACCCTTTTTGCATAGGTAATAAAACATATAATATACCTTGTGGGTACTAGATGTGTAAGAGTTATTAAATTAATAAAATTTCCTAAGGAATGTTTTGGGATAAATCCTAATATATGTATATAAGTATATTAGAAATATTAAGAGATCATGTTAACATTTCTTGTGGGAAACTTAATTAGAAGAATATATATATATAACTATATACTGGTGCTAAGCTTCAGGTCTTTAATCAATGTTGTAGTAATTAGCCAATGATAACTTAAAGGTTTATTTAACTAGTCCCATGGCTAGGAGTAAGTAAGTAAATAAAATTAGACATATCTGTTAGACAAGAAATGCAATAGCGTAGTTGGTCAAGATAAACCTGGAACTGAGTCGGGGTTGCATGTTCGAAATCCCCGCATAATCCTTTTAGGGAATTTCGTTTAAAATAGCAAAACCGTAACCCGGTCTTGACTAACCTACTAAGCCCAAGTCTGTGAACTTCAAAAGCCATATAAACAGTCCAAGAGAGTTTGGGCCGCTCTCAGGTTAAACTTCAAATCATTCCAGATTAAATGAAATGGGCCTAACAAAAGAGTTAATTACCTGAACCTGCCCAGATACTACGTGAGGATAATTGTAAACTTTAAACTATTATTCATTAAGAGTAAAAGGTGTTTAGCTCTGTGAGCTACTTAACTGATCGATACTTGGAACACATTAATTATAGGTGATTAGTGGAAGTTCACACTTTCTGTTTGGCTACTGCTCTACACTTACCAGGTACGATTTCTCGTACTCAGCTTGTAGTGTTTGGACTCTATGGAATGTTTGTACGATTTCTTGTACTCCGATCTTTTTGCTGACTGACTTGTGGAATGTTTTGGAAAATGCTAACTGACTTAAAGAGGAATTTCTAAAAAGGAATTGGTTGTGTGACTAACTCAGCTTATGTGACTAACTGAGCCTTGGATGTGGAACTCATTTGGGTATTGGTTTCTTCTATTTGGTGTCCCGTTAGACATTGACTGCTTAGGGTTTACGCTTCTGCACTCTGTAGGACTGAGTGTTTTGGTATTGCTCTGGGTAGTTGGTGATCTAGTGGGAATTTGGAAAAGGTCAATCTTGGAAATCTTTCTTTCGACGTGCGCGCGTCTTCAATGGTAACAGCAGGGGGCTGTATATCCCTCGCCCATGGGCATTGATATTTAACAGCAGGGGGCTGTATATCCCCGCCCACAGGGGCATTGATATTTAACAGCAGGGGGCTGTATATCCCTCGTCCACCAGGACATTTAATCTGACAGCAGGGGGCTGTATATCCCTCGTCCATATGGACATTGATATCTGGCGGTGGGGCCATCTCTCCCAATTGAATTATTCCACTCTTGAGTTATTGGTTCTTGGATCTATCTATTATTCCTAGTCCTTTGTGACTATCCGAGTCTTTATACTCCGAACGGGAATTGGTTCTAACATCAACAATGGATGCTTACTAACTATGTGGTGTGACTACTTAAGTGGATGACTTGTTTTGGAAGTTCTCTATCTCTATCTTTGTCTTGTTTTCTTTTCTCTTTAACTTGATTGTTTTGAAGTGCTTTATCTCTGTTTTACTTTTAAGAGTTTGTTTTCATGTTACTGTTTATTTGAAGAGTTATGTTTTATAAGTTTGTTTTTGGAGAATTGTACCAGTTCCATTCCAGGGAACTGACCCGCCCCTTTTGGGTGGGCTGCTTGGTTTCATCTTGCAGGTACGAATTGATTTACAGGTGGCCACGAAGAGAATGAGCGTTTGGGATGGGACTAGGTTTTGTGGAGAGTTAATGTGTTTAATTTCTATTATGTTTGTGTTAAGTTTTTCTCGAGTTCAGACCGTAGCTTTTGTAGATTGTAAGTTGTAATTGGTGAGGTTTGGTGCCGGGTGTTTGGAACCCGATGTCTGTAATTGCCTTAGAGTTTTATTTCCGCTGTATTTATGGTTAATAGAGGCGTTACATGCAAGCTTAATAAACATCAACTAAGTGGGTAGAACTACATAAGAGAACAGATCTGTTCGATGCTAACCTGATAACTAATTCAAGTAGTTCGAGTGTATCAGTTTTTTTTTTCAGGCTTCTGTTTTCTCTACAATTTTACAGTTTCTGCATAATGAAATTCAGTGGCATCAACAAAGTTATTGTGAGTCTAGAAGGTTGTTTAACACACCTAGGTAGGTGAGTAAATACTTAGGCAGGAATAGAAAAAAAAAGAGAAGAAAGTTGAAGACAGTTGAATGCATTTAAAGAGAGAGATCAAATGAAAATTTCACATTGGTTGATGCATCAGTACCTGAAACTGATGTCTGTTTAAGTGATTTTCCAGAGAAGGTAGAAGGGTGGTGCTGGTTTAAAAACAACCCAAGACGATGCTAATATCCCTATCTAAGTTGTTGTGCTCATTTGGAAGCTTATAAACCAACTGAGTAATCCAACAGAAGAGAATCAAGGGGAATATCAGTTCTGTTGCTTCAGTTTATAACCCTTTCTGAGAAGTTGAGTTTCATTGTAAATAGTTTCTTAGGGAGGTTGTCTAGGTGACTTGGAATCTGTTTCGAATTCAAAACTTGAGTTATCACCAACTAAGTAAGTAAACAACCTTGGGAAACCAGTGACAGACTGAGAACAAAAAAAAATATATGAGTTCACATTTCAGTTTTTCAGTCCATGCGGTTGTTTGTTTCAGTATAGGTGGTTTCAGTTGCATCGGCTGTGGCATTATGGGTCTGCTTTGAGAGTTGAAACTGCATTGGGATTTAACTAAACAAACAGCTAAACCATTCGGGAGAATAGAAACCAGATCAATGAACAATAGAAGGATAGAAGAAAACCACCAGTTCGTATATATATCAGTTTTCAGTTTTCGAGTTTCAACAGGAGGATAATACTATAACATTGCAAGCTTGCTTGGGGTTGTTTTAAATTTAAAACAATGTTAAGACACGTAATTAGATGGCTAAACCACCTAGGGGAGTCAGTTGCCAGGTTAAAACAGAAACCAAAATATACATCAGTCTCATGGTTTCAGGTACAAGGTCCTGTTTCAGTTTCAGATTCTTGTAAAGGGTTGAGGGACGTTGTCTTGTGTGTGTTGGGACAGATTGGAGTTTAAAACATATTAAGATGTCTAACTAAGAAGTTAGATAATTTGGGGAGTGAGGAAGAAACTGAATCAAGGAATGAAAAACAAATAGGAGAAAGTTATATGTTTCAGTTCAGTTCCTGTCACGTCTGTACTGAAACATTCCAGTGGGTTAGCAGATTTTGCCTTGGGTCTGTTTGAGGGTAATGCCATAATAAAACACTTAACTACTTGAGTTATCAATGAGGGAAAGTTGTAACTCAATTCATGAACGAAATAGAAACTAGATTGCAGAACGGAAAAGAAAAGACAGGAGGAGAAAAAAATAAATAAATCAGTTTCATAGATTCAAGTTTTCAGTTTTCAGTTTTCAGTTCTTTGTCTCAGTTCTGTGTACCATTTACAGAGGGGGTAGATAGGGTTGTACTGAGTGGCTAATGAATCTAAAACCTCTCTAACCCACGTGAGTGAGTTATACTGCTTAGGGAGAGACATAAAGGTCATTTCATAACCTAACATATGAAAAAGAGGAGAGCTGTATAGGTTTGTTTCAGTTTGTTTTAAAAAAAAACAATTGCTTCAGTATACCTGAGCTACAGGAGTGTCGGGCTTGTCGAATTGGTCTGTAAAGGGGTTTGAAATCCTGCTGTTATATCTACCTTCTAGTGGGAACAATGAGAGGGAAAAAAATTAGAAGACAGTTTAAGGCATTAAGAAAAGAGGATGAATGAATGGTGTACTGATATGGTGTTCCAGTTTCTGAGATGTATGTCTCAGTATGAGTGATTTCCAAACTTGTTAAAAGGGTTGTGTGGGTTTAAATAATGAACCTAAAACAGTCCTAATACATCTAGGTAAGTCGATGAAACATTTGGGAAGGATAAACATTAGTTGATACACTAACAGAGAGGTTAAGTGAAATTAAACACTGAAATTATGTCGCGGTTTTATAACCTTGGGGCTTCTGTATAAATGGGCTTTAGGAGCATTTATACACTCTAATGTCATGGTAACAAGAGTACAACAGTGCTAAATTGTTAGCTAAGGAAGGTGTACATCTTGGGTGAACTAAAATCCAATCATAGGTTAAACTTGTCATATTTTTGGTGCTTAAAAATACTACTAGAACGATAGCTAGAGGAAGTACTTAGTAACCTGTAAAACGACGATGTAAACATCCGAGGAGTTGAATAAAGGTCTGAGGTGTGTACTTGGGAAACTCTAAGGGCTAGAATAATAACTTGTACATTCAACAACCCACCTAGGGATTTAACACCAGATATAAGTGAGATAAACTAGGAAAGTGTCGTCACATGAAATCATAAACTGACGAATTGTTTTTAATCAACGTTAGGATCGTAACGAACGCCAACCGGGATCCCGTGTGTGAGGCGACACTTGCTCCTGAAAAAGGTATGGACATGTGTGGTTCGTATGTTGCCGTGTTACACGGCTTGTGTGCTGTGTGCTTTGTTTGACAATGACTCTAAGACTAAAGCATGAAAATTGGATTGCTTCTTGTGGCTTGCTTATATGCTTGTTATATATCCTGTGGCATATTACTTGCGCGCACACAGTAGTTTAGTCCCTTTCTCGTTTATGGACCTTGAGATGAACTACTACGAAATTATGAAAACAAAGAAAATTCTATAAGGGGAACTCCTCTCTAAACCATTGAGGACTACCATGACACTCACTATGGTGTCTATTCATTAATGATAATGAAGAGCAAGTCTCCTTTTGGTGAGACATGACGAACCACATAGACAAAACAAGAACTATACAAAGAGACAAATCCTCTCTAACTTTAGAGGACCGCTAATGACACCCACTATGGTGTCGAGATTATAATGATAATGAAATGAAAAGTACCAACTGTGAAACATGAGAACAACCCGGGAAGACAACAGCTCGGGCCGCGCGGTATGGATGATCGGGAGTTGGTATCTGCATCATCAGATCCTTCGACCGTCTATGGTGGATATATTTTGGGATCCCTGGGTGACCCCACTTTCTCAGCACATCCCGGAGTCCAGAGGTGACTTCCGCTTTCTCGACCCTGGGTGTCGGGAATGGGGGAGTGACAAATTGGTGAAGCACATCCCGGAGTCCAGAGGTGACTTCCGCTTTCTCGACCCTGGGTGTCAGGAATGGGGGAGTGACAAATTGGTGAAGCTTATCTTGGAGTCTAGAGGTGACTCGCTTTCTTGACCCTGGGTGTCAGGAATGGGGACTAGCTATGGAGGAGACGTCCTCCAACGTGCGGTGATAAAGAATTCACAAATAATCCTTAAAGAAACAAGGAACGATTAGCACCTACATAATGAAGTCTCGGGATCTAATCTATATCCCCTGACTCGTGCCAGAGAATAAAGGAAAACTTGTGTAATGAGACCAAGCAAAACAAGAGAAAGTCACAAATGTGATCCTTTAAGAAACAAGGAATGAATAGCACCTACATAACGAAGTCTCGGGATCTAATCTATATCCCCTGACTCAGTGCAAGAGAAGAAAGGAAAACATATGTAATGAGAACAAGAAAACATACGCAATCACTTGAATGATCCCATAGCGAGGATCGACGGTATAATGTACCTACGCACACGTCCTATAATTACCTGACTGTTGTTGCTACACTAGCAGCTTATGTGTTCTGGACTGCGTGTTTGACATTGTTATGCTACTTGCAAGTTGTGTTTGGTTGCTTATTGATATTGCTGTGCTACTTGCAAGATGTGCTTGGTTGCTTACTGATATTGCTATGCTACCGATGAGTGTGTATGATATCATGATGTACTGATGTGGTGCTTGGTGCTTTACTGCTTTATCATAGCATGTAAAATTGACTTAATAATATTCGACCAAGTAGTCATGTGGCCCGGTAACATGCGGGCTTCACACGTTCATACTCAGCGTAGTTTGCTGAGTCCTTTACACCCAATTTTTTTCAGGTATTGTGCCAGACGGTAACGGAGTGTAGGCGGGATGGCTACCATGGGGGTAGTCCATCGGGGCATGACTTTTAAGTTGTAGTGGCATGTGTAATACAGGGGTTGTTATAAAACCCGAGATGTAACTCTTAGTCTATGATTTGGAAATTTGTTGTAGACACTCGAACTTGGGAATTGCACTATATGTTGTATATGGATTTTGATAGAGGGCTGTTTCCAGTCATTCAGACCGTAGCTTGATATGGATAGAGTTGTTGTGTCAACCACGTGGGTGGTTGGCGTCTGTGACACCCGGATGAAGTTGGAAACCGCTGCGTAGACATCTCGTATTACCGTTAGGCTCGTCGTCTGATTATTGATTGTGATTCGGGGGTGTTACAGAAAGTGGTATCAGAGCGTAGTTGCGCTCTGATGACTGGAACAGAGAAGTACCGAGAATAGGAAAACCTAAATTTGGGAAAACGGGGTTAGGGTTAGTAATGTGAGGCACGACTTTATTGATCTAAACCGCTTGCAAGGGCATAATAACTTGCAGTAAGTTCTTGTGATTGTTTCATCGATGTTTCGGCTTAGTGTAGGGTACGGGGGCGTACCCCTCTTTTAAGGGGGGTAAGCGCGTTTTGTTTTGTATGTGTGTTGATTTAACATGATGTATTCCTACTACCACTCGTGGTTGGTTGGTAGGTTTGTGTGTTTGGATTGTGTGTGAAAATGTTATGTACGCTATGTGTGAATGAATGCGGGACTGGATCCCTAAGATTTCCAAGAGTGGAAAATATAAGTTAAGGAAGTAAGACTTCGGGACGAAGTCTCTTTTAAGGGGGATAAGTTGAAACACCCCTCAACATTTAAACGCATAAAAATTATAACGCGTTTTATAATATGGACATGAAATAACGTATGAACCATTAAAGCTAGTACATATATATATATATATATATATATATATATATATATATATATATATATATATGTACGAACACGAAAAATATATGTACGTAACGTTACAATACCGTAACGCTGTAATAAAAATGATGACGTCGCATAACTTCGTTACGAAAAAATAGGATCACATGATATATATATAGTCGTACATTATAAATAATAATGTATGACCTATACAAAAACAAAGAGAAAGAAAAGAAAAAAAAAGGGAGCAAAGACGCTCCCGCTGAGTTTCGAACCGTACCCTTCTCGAATGCTTAACCGGTTGAGCTATGCTCGTATTCAGTATCTATTACACACGAATTAAAACTAGTATCAATCTATGAAGTAAATACAAGAAAAAGAAAAGAAGAATCAGACACACGCTCTCCGTAACACCAATTCCTTCTTCCCCGTTTCAGAACCCGATCAAACATTAACTAAGTGGTAAATCAATGTTGGGAGCCAGTCCTCAAATTCAAGTTAGTCAAGTCTATACCCTGCTGCTGATTCCTGTGTCTCAAAATCAGTCAAGAGAACCATTCCCCCTTGGAAATTACAGCCCACACTGACTCACTCTCACATGCCCTCACCCCCTTGCTGCCTGTTTGAAAACTACAAAAAAAATAGACAGGGACTGGCTGCTGTTGCCGTTGACCGTTGCAGAAAAGTAATATCCATGTACTGGTACGTTACTCCCTACAGATGCTAGTGTGCCACCAATTTAAATGCCAAAGTAACCCAAAGCCCACCAGTATTCTCTTCCTGATGCAGCGACATCTTGAGTTCTGCAAAAGCAAACCCAGACACCATGCTGGTGCATCAGAATATTTCGTTCCAAACTTCTATACTCCTTTCCTTGTAACTTGTGATCAATAACTCCTTAGCTAGTCTCGACATCCAGCCACTCTATTTTTCTTCCTCCTGCATGCGCACGGTTCTGGGTGATCAGGAACTCATTCCATGCTCCCTTGATGGATCACACCAGTTTAGAGAATTTGTAAGAGTGCCAAAGACTCTTGGAGCAGCTACACCTCCTGTTCGAGAAACAAACATGGTAGTACTTCAAAACTACCTTCTTAACTCCTGCTGTTTCTGTGCTGTTGTTTTAAAAAAAATCTGCACCAAGGTGGCTAATCTCTGTTACGATTACATGCATGAGCCCCTCTAAATACCTCTCAAGAACACACAAACCGAAGTTCCCCCTTGCAGTCAGCTACATTTCTACTTGAGAATCATCCTAAGACTTAACTGGAACTAGCTACAACAGGACTCGGGAAAATCCTCCAGGAATTCAGCTCCCAGTCCCTTGAACAGCAGCTAAAGGCCACTCTACTCATGAAGGACCCAAAACTTCTTAAAAGATCAGCTCTGTATTGTTGGAACAGCACCCCAAGGTAAACACCAGCCTGATAACAATTTAAGAGTCGGTAACATTTGTGTTCTGTCCACTACTTTCCTAGAAGTAATATAGATGCAGTGTTGGGTTTGTTTGGAGCTGGAATCTCAACCAAACACTTAACAAGTAGGGTATCGGTGTGTTTTTTAGGTTGTTTTAAGTGAATAAAAAAAGAAACCCAACTAAAACACTTAACTAAGAGGGTATATACATCAGAGAGATTAGATATCAGTTTAAGTGAATTAAACTGAAGACTATGTAAGTGAAAAACAGGATGGCGAGTTCCAGTTACTGTAACTAGATTTCTGTAAAAAAAAACGTTTTACAGGTGGGATATGAGTGTTGTACTGGTTTGATGATGCACTTAATACCTTGTTAATCCATCTAACCAAGGGCGTAAAGATTTTGGAGGAAACTAGAGGTCAGATCAAGGAAGGAAGAACAAAACAGAAAAGGGGTAAAATACAAAATCGAATGCATCAGTTTTTTCAGATTGTTTTTTTGTTTCTGTGTTAAGACTGTCGGAGTGTGGCCCCTACTGTCTGGGTTGTTTTCAGAATGTAAATAAATTAAGATGGATACTGATGGCTAAAGAGCCTAGGGGAAACGAGAGAACTAAGACATGAACAACAGAAGGTGAAGATAGAAGGAAAAAGAAACAGTTCAAACTTTTAATTTCTGCTTCTGTTATCAGTTGAGCCCAGCTCATGAATTTTAGTTTGAACAATTTATCTGGGGTTTTATTTAAAGATTCAAGCTTTATAAACATTAACTAAGTTGGTAGAACAACATAAGAGAACAGATCTGTTCGATGCTAACACCTGATAACTAATTCAAGTAGTTCGAGTGTATCAGTGAAATACCCCGTAATTAAAAACAGTGATTAATTAGGCTAATTATATTTTTAAAGGCTTAATTACACTTAAATAAATACAAGGGAACAAATCCCGAAGAAAACGGACCTTTAAAATGGGTTAAAAGCATAAACGAACCTTAAAGCGCGTTTTTCGAGGAAACCGGGAAAACGTGACTTTAAGCGGGTCAAACAGACTCGTAACAAATTTGGTCAACTAAATAGTCACTAATAAATATTAGTGGGGCTTTAGAACCAATAAAATTAATTAAACGAGAAAATTCCGGAAAACGGGTACCGGTTAGTGAAAACTGTAACAACCGGTAAGTTGTGGGGTGAGAACGCAAATAAAGAAACTTAGTGTGTCCACTTTTGTAAATAAAAAGCAAAATTGGAGTGTGTGTGAGTGTGGGATCGAGAGCCCCTCCTCTCTCACTCACTTGTTTATTCTCTCTTATGTGCTAAAAGACAAAGGGAATAAGTAAAAGCAAAAAAAATAACCCTCTCTCTCCTACCCCCACTCCTCTCTCACACGATTATCTCACCTCTCTATTCTCTCTTCTTCTTCCTCCTGCGATGATATGGAGTTTTGAAGAACCTCACCAAACTCCTCACTTCTCTCCTCTCTTTGAGCACTCAAACCTCCTCCAAATCCAATAAATTATACCATTGCAACCCCCTTGCAAAGGAGAACGTTTTCATCCTTTCAAAAATCCAAAAGCTCAACTTCATTTTTTTGGGTGTTCCCCATTTGAAGATTCAAGTCCACCATTAGAAGCACCTTCACCTCCTTGTTACTTTGAGGTAAAAAGAATATCGAAAATCCTCCATTTCTTCTAGCTCATTGGCATTATAAGGATTTTCAGTTTTTGAACTATTGGCCCTCTTTGTTCCAGCCGATTTTGGCTCTCTTGTTGGGCTAGGAATCTTGTTCTTTTGCTATTCAAGAACTTCATTCACCCATTGGAAGGTAACATCCTTTTCTAAACCCTAAAACCTAAATTCCAGGGTTAGTATAAAATGAATGCTAAATGGTATTGTGTATGTGTTATGGCTGTAGCATTTGTGTGTGTGTGAACCCATTGGAACCGAGAACAAAGGAGAAGAAGGGAAGAGAAGGAAAAAAAAGAGAAAGAAAACTAGAAAGAACAAGGTAAAGCCTCTTACCTTGGCTAGTTTATTGTGCATTGTAACAGTTTTGGAGTAGTAAAATGAGTAGTGAATTGAGTAATGAGTAGTGAGTATGTTGTAGTATAAAGAGTATGGTATTGAACAGTTTTGAAGTTTTTAAATGAAGTTTAAAAGCTTGGGAAAACCATGGGTAGTATGTGTGCAGGATTTTATTGTTGTTGTAGTAGTATTGAATGTGAGTATAATGTATTGAGTAAACAGGTTGTGAGAATGTGAACTGTGAGCTGAAATAGTGTGTGGATAATGTTAGAAAAAGGGGAGACCATGTCGAATTTTGTGTAGAAATGAGAAGACTTAAGTTGTTTAAGAAGAGGAAGTATTTGGAGAGTTTAAAAGGGATGTTTAGTACTTGTAACAGATTTTAGTATGAGTTTGTAAATGGGATGGAATAGGTTGAAGTTAATGTATTTAAGATGCTAAGAGTAGCATTAGTTGAGGGAGTATTGGAGTATAAGGGCTAAGGTGAAAATCTGTAGCATAGGATGGAAAAACAAAAATCTGTAGCATTAGTGTGAAGAAAACTAGTATAAGTGTTGAAATGAAATGAGGAAAAATGTGTAAGGGAATGTAAGGTTGAGTAGTAATTTGGTAGATGGATTAAGGTGATTTAGAACATCTAAATGAGTGGTTAAACATGTAGGAAAGTATTGGTAAAGATTGGGGAAACAATGGGTAAGAAAACACCCAAAACAGATTTTAAAACTGAAGTACTGGGCCGGACCGACCTTAGGACCGAACTTGCAAGGTCGGTCGAGCCCAGATTTACAAAGACGGGAAAGCTTCTGGAATCGACCGACCTTGCGACCGGATTTGCAAGTTCGGTCGGACCAGAAAATTCTCCCGTCTGAAACCTTCTGGAATGGACCGAACTTGTGACCGGACTTGCAAGTTCGGTCGGCCAGAAAAATTCCGTAGATGAAAGCTTCTGGAATGGACCGAACTTGCGACCGGACTTGCAAGTTCGGTCGGCCAGAAAAATTCCCGTAATGCAAGCTACTGGAATGGACCGACCTTGCGACCGGACTTGCAAGGTCGGTCGGCTAAAATTTTCAAAGACGAAACTTATGGAATGGACCGACCTTGGGACCGACTTGCAAGGTCGGTCGGCCCGGGAATTTCACACGATGTAGCCTACTGGAATGGACCGGACTTGCAAGGTCGGTCGCAAGTCCGGTCGAGTAAAAAAAAATGTTTTAATTATATGATTATAGTAATCATATACATATATATATGCCTATATACATATGCATATATATGTAGTAATACACCATTAATGAAGTAATAATGGTAAGAAAGTAAGTAAATTGTAAGAAAGCACGTTTATGAAGTAGTAAGAAAAGAATGGTTTTTATAACCAAGTAAGAAAGTAATAGAGTAGTAAGTATACATTGAAAGTATCAATGAAGGAGTAAGTTAGATCAATAATAGATCATTGATCATACTACTTCATGTATGTATAGGAATCCATAGTTGGCTCCAAAGGAACCGGTAGTACCTTACGACGGTGAACGGTATGATTTCTTCATGCCCTGTATCCTAACTTGGTTACCCCGATTTGTGTGCCTATGTGATCACCAATAAGATAAATGCACGAATCGGACTTATATTACACTTAATTGTGTTTGAACTATATTGTTCTGTTTTATGTTCTTGAACATTTAGTTTGTATAATTCATGAAATGTATGAATGGAAATGAAGTGTATGTGTAAGTATGAGTACTTGCGTATTGTATGTATGTATGAAAGTAAGTATGGACTTCTACTAATTCCTAACGATCTAACTCCTAACATGAGTAATGAGTAAAATGGAATGAGTAGAAGCCCGATATAGTTTCGGCCACGCGTGAGGATAAGGAGACACAAGAGGTTGAATCCGAATCCTGGCTATAATCTTTTCCTGGACCAAATCCCTTGAATGGGTAGCATCCTGGATTAGTGGGCCACCCTAAAGCCCGGTGGTGGGATGTAGTAATCCCTGCCCGGAGTCATACCGACTAACTGGAAGTAAAGTATGTAAGAAGAAGTATTGTATTTGTATTGGTCTTGACTATTGTAAGTCATTGACCCGGAGTAAAAGTATTGAACACCCGATTAACCCGGGTGTGTAATGAGGCTAACAAGACCTTGTATGTATTGGAGAATTGTATCTCTATAATGCGGTGAGTATGGTAAGTATGAACGGATGACTTGTATTGTATTCCTTGTATGTATTGTATGTATGTATGCTTGTGAAATGAATGTATTGAATTGTATTGTATAAAGCATGTATGTATGTATGAATGAAACGAACCGCATGTACTCGACCAAATAGTTGGCGTACCCTCGCTAGTACGCGGGGTATGCGGTTATCATATGCAGCGTAAGCTGACCCCCTAGGGGGAATGTTTTTACTCCACAGGTACCCGCGAGACGTGACGGAAGGGTAAGGACGGAATGTGACACTTTTTGGTAGATAGTAGGATTGAAACGGTGTACTGAGTTGTACACGGCTAGGCCTTTTGTGTAGCCGGTGTACCATGTGGTACACCTTTTTGGATAATGAATTCATGATTGGATAGTAAGGAGAGGATGTATAAACTCTCTTAATTTTTGGGAGGTAGCATGGATGTAATTCGTATAACTTGGATACTCGGTAATCAAATGTAAGTAAGTATTTGGTATTGTAAAG
The DNA here is from genome assembly GCA_023374045.1 of Limonium bicolor. Taxonomy (NCBI): domain Eukaryota; kingdom Viridiplantae; phylum Streptophyta; class Magnoliopsida; order Caryophyllales; family Plumbaginaceae; genus Limonium; species Limonium bicolor. The sequence goes on from CM041776.1 coordinate 449,097,395, forward strand.
TAAGTAGTATGTATGTATTTCATTCTAATCATCAGACCGAAACGGTAAGTAGTAGTAGCCTTGTTAACCTTGGAGGGTTAACGGCGTTGTATCACCCGCCGGGAGTAAGTAAGTATTCCGCTGCGAGAAGGGTAAGTATGGGATTGATTAGAGGATAATGGACGGATTAGCGGTTGGGGTGTTACAAAAAGTGGTATCATCAGCGAAGTCTCGCTCTGATGATTAGAATCTTAAGTGTAGTGATTACCGAGTTAGGATTTCAACCGTCTTAAGACGGATATTTAGAAACCTAACTAGGAACTACCGTTGTTAACAACGGATACCCTTAACGTCTGCAAGGACGATACCATTGTTTGAATCAAGACCATGAGGTCATAGTATCACGACATCTAATGTAATCCACACTTGTTCAGATGTCAGGACGAGGTCCAGGTCGTCCAGAGGAGGGGGCAACGAAGGACCAAGCGCGCAGACGATAGCTGAAATCGTCGCCGCCACGGTAGCACAGATGCTACCGAGTAATCACCGCTGTACAACAAACACAACAAACTCAGCAGCAACAACAGCAGCAGCCGCAGCCCGACCCGCCTCAACCCCGAGAAACGAATTGGTAAAAGCTGTCGCCGACCTTCGACCTCCATGCTTTAGAGGCGAGAGCGACCCCGCCAAACTCGAGGCCTATCTCTCCGAGATGGAGACGGCCATTCGAGACACTTGAGACTCCCGCTGGAGTTCGAGTGAGGATAGCTGCGTACTACCTCAAAGACGCGGCTATGGACTGGTGGAAGCTCGTTAAGGCCGAGCACATAGCTGATCCCATTCGGATGGGAAGCATTCACCTCTCTCCTCCTCGATCTAAGTATTACCCCGAGCATGTCAAGACCAAGAAAAGGCTTGAGCTCGATCGCACTAAAAATGACCGAGAAGATGACGGTTGATGAATATTACCGCACCTTCACCTCTCTTCTCCGACTTCTACCCGACCTTGGGTATACCGGCCAAGTCTTGGTCGACCGCTTCTACGGCGGATTGAGCCATCGACTCCGGTATGGCATGGGCTTCACACGGTTTACCTCCCTTCAGGTAAACAAGTTGAACCCTTAAAAGCCATGAGTAATGTGAATTATTATTATTCCCGTATGTAAATGTAACCTAATGCCTAAGTAATTCAGGAGTGTTACCACGCTGCATCTCGAGTTGAGATCACCTGCCAGCTAAGATGAGGAGCAAGCGCTGAAGCGCAAGGTGAGCGGCAAAGGTAACCCCTCCGATGATCAAAACCAATCCAAACCTTGGAAGAAGAGGAAGGGAAAGCATTCCCATCAGAAGAACACTTCCGGAGACGGCGGTGCCCATGCTGAGAAGGGCAAGGCAGCTGAGCCATTACAGATTGCCTACACCGCACCAGTGGCAGCGAAGCCACTGAGGTCTCAGCCCTACAGGGGTAAGAAACCGAAACCGAATTAGTACACTTGTGAATTTGTATGTATATAGAGTATTGTAAGTATACCAAACCTTGCTAACTTGGAAGCTATAGGTTCGGATTTGGCCAAGGAAAGAACCAATCTGATGGCCGCAGCTACATCTGCCGTAACTGCAACAAGGATCATCCCGGCACAGATTGCCAAGGAAGGGAGATCCGCTGCTTCACTTGTCAGAAACCGGGCCACCGTGCCAATGCATGCCCGGAGAACTCTAAGCCCAAGGGCAACTACCAGGGCTACAAGCAGCGTGAGGCAAGGAGGTTGCATCTGGCGATGCTCATGCCCAGCACACCTCGCAGGGACAGGGGTCCCGAGGTCCGCAGAAGGGCGCACCGCAGAGGCAGCCGGCCTTACACATCATAGACCGTGATGGGACCGGGACTAAGTCCGGC
>CM041776.1:449099770-449169770 GCA_023374045.1 Limonium bicolor
CATTAGTCTTAGTCAGTAAGCCCTCGCTCTTCCACTTCTCCAACCGCCCCGTGTATCCAGCTCGCCCCATGAAGTGCTTGTAGATATTCTTCGCCCGGTTACGTCTCGCTTTTCTTGACGTAACTGTTACAAAATTTGTACATTTGTAAGTTATACATAATAAAAAAAAATATTTGTTAAATTTTATTCCTTAAATAATTAAGAAAGAATAATTGTAAAAGTACCTTAAACTCTTCAGTCTGGCGATGGTCGTAGAATATCTTCCACTCCTCCTCCGTGATCATACCATCGTACACTACCCACGGCGGTGACCTCTTGGAGCCCGGTTTGGTAATCCAGCCATCTACCAACCGATGCTTGAACTGTCGCAGTGATGTCGCTAGAAGTGATTCAATCTTCGTCCGAAGTTCATCCGCGACCTTGTACTTCTTCTGCACCATCTGCCATATGATGTCTTTGTCTGCTTTTCTTGATCTTTCCAGTCCTTATTAATCGAGCAATGGGATTTTACCATCAATCCCAAGTAGGAAGCAAACTTCTGCTTCGACCCACCACGATGTCGGAGGTACTTGTCCCAGATCAAATCGATGGGAGAATCTTTCTTCTCCTTCAACCCACGGGTCGGTCCACGTCCCTTCCGAGGGGGCTGCGAAGTAGATGCAGCTGGTGGTTCTTCAGTAGGGACGTCATCGTCAATATCATCCAGCCCCAACAGTAAGTCCTCTTCGACTCTATCGTCAGGATCCATAATCTGAAAAATAATCAACAATTAACAAGGTTAATACGAACATCTACTGAATCAAATATTGAAACATGACAAAAATTAAATAATATATGTCAACCAAACTTACAAAATAACATTTCATCGTTCAATCCACAATCCTTCATTGTGGTCGGACCTTCGATATTCAAAATTAGTTACATTATCTACCTCCATCGGCAACCGAATAGGTACATCTGTTTCATCTTCACAGTTGTATTCATCCTCATCAACAATATTATCAATCCCAACTATCGATCTTTTACTCTGCATTACAATAGACCATCTGGGATTAGATTGATCACGACAGTAGAATACTTGTTTTGCCTTTGATGCAACAATAAAGGGTTCATCAGTAGGAGCCGCTATCGTTAAATCAACTAGCTTCATACCATGATCCTCCTCACGATATCCCTGTTTGTTGTCCACCCATTTGCAACGAAATACGCAAGTTTCATAACTAGTGTAATTCAAGACCCAAATCCTCAATAACACCATAATATTCGTTCTTCAGTGTGTTACGACTTGTTCCTGTGAAAATGTCTTGTGAAGCGATAAGATGCACACCACTGTTCTGGTTTGTCGATTTACAATCTTGACGTGCAGTGTAAAAAGAAAATCCATTTACATCATATCCTTCATACGACAACACATCGAGATTTGGACCAAGTGCCAACAATTGGATCATTTCATCCACGCTCCTTGAATCCTCATACAACACCTTCTGTCTGAACCACTTAACAAATGTTGCATTCTGCTCTTTTTTTAATTTGGCATTACTCATCGTTGGGTGTTTTGTTTTGAGGTACGCTAGGTGTGCATCGAAATACGGTTCAACAACTTCTGAATGATTCAACACAACCAGATGTGCCTTGTTCAATGTATCAATATCAACTCTGCATAATTTTTTTCCACAGGTACCAACCCTTTTAAGCCTGCCATCATGTCTTGCTTTCGGTAATCCAATAACATCAACACCGTCTAAGTAATGAGTGCAGAAGTCAACTACTTCCTCTATTACTGTCCCTTCAATTATGCTCCCCTCGGGACGCCGACGGTTTTTCATTTTCTTTTTCAGTATACCCATATATCTCTCAAACGGATACATGTATCGAAGGTATAACGGACCACAATGTTTGATCTCTCTAACAAGATGAACAAGTAGATGCACCATAATATCAAAAAACGAAGGAGGAAAATACATTTCCAACTGACACATGGTGATCACAAGGTCATTCTGTAGTTTATCCAGCGTCTCCACATCAAGCACTTTACACGAAATTCCTTTGAAGAAAAACACATAAATTTGTAATAGTTTTCCTGACATCAGCTGGAAGGATTCCACGGAGAGCAACCGGAAGTAAGTGCTGCATCAGCACATGATAGTCGTGAGACTTCATCCCTACCAATTTAAGATCAGACATTGATACCAAACTTGATATGTTCGATGAGTAAACGGATGGCACTTTAATATGACGAAGAGAACTACAAAAACTTATTTTCTCTTCTTTGGATAATGTATGACAAGCGGGAGGCAAGAATGTTCTTTTCCCTCTTTGTTGTGGCGCGAGTTCTTCTCGTATACCCAATTCAACCAGATCTTTTCTACCCTTTAAATGGTCTTTTGTCTTTCCTTTCACGTTTAGTAGTGTCGCAGATACACTTTCACCAATGTTTTTCTCCACGTGCATAGCATCAATGCAATGTCTCACCTCTAAATGTTGCCAATATTCAAGTTCCCAAAATATTGATTTTTTCTTCCAGATGCTCTTTTCAGTGGCTTTAATTGGTGGACCGAAGTTGTTCACAACATTCTTCAACTGATTGTAAGTCTCAGCAGCAGATAGTGGTGGTCGAGCGACTGCATGATCCGTTTTTCCATCAAACTCTTTTGTCATCTTACGGTATTTGTGCCCTTTAGGAAGGAATTTCCGATGGCCCATGTACACATTTTTTCCACTGTGTTTTAACCGTATACTGCAAGTTCTATCTCCACATATAGGGCACGCTAGAGCTCCTTTAATTGTGTATCCCGAGAGGTTACCGTATGCAGGGAAATCATTGATCGTACAAAACAACATAGCCCGGAGCGTGAAGTTTTCCATACCATATGAATCATACACCGTCGCACCTTCATTCCACAACAATTTTAAATCGTCAATAAGTGGTTGCAAAACACATCAATTTTGTTTCCCGGTTGTTTTGGACCCGATATCAACAGAGAGAGGAGCATATGTCTGGGTTTCATACACAACCATGGTGGCAGATTGTATATTGTCAATAAAACAGGCCAAGTACTGTGTATACTGCTCAAAGTGCCATAAGGGTTCATCCCATCAGTGCATAAACCAAGTCTTAAGTTCCTTGGGTCTGTACCGAATTGAGGGTATATTCTGTCAATGTTTCTCCATTGTGGTGAATCGGCTGGATGTCTCAATTTACCATCATCCTTTCTATGGGTAGCATGCCATCGGAGGTTCTCAGCATCTTTCTGAACTGCAAACAAACGTTTGAATCGGGGAATTATCGGTAGATACCACAACACCTTCGCAGGAGAGCCCACTTTAGTGCTTATGTGGTTTCTGTCACCCTTTTTTACATAGCGTGATTCCCCACATTCAGAGCAATGGTCATCCAACTCATTCTCCTTCCAATACAACATACACCCATTTGGACAAGCATGTATTTTTTTATATTCCATACCCATCGGACACATTAACTTCTTTGCCTCATAAGTTGTTGTGGGTATCACATTGTCCTTTGGTAGTACATTCTTCAGCAGTTGTAAAAGATCTGTAAAACTGACATCACTCCATCCATGTCTCGCCTTCAGATTGAATAGTTTTAGGACAACGCTTAATTTGTTTTGTGTTTGCGTTTCACATCCACTGTACAACGGTTCCTTTGATGCTTGCATCAGATTTTCGAATGATTTGGGTTTGTTGGAAAAATGTTGTTCAACATCTTCCATCATTGCATTAAGGTCCTCATGATCATCTGAATCACTACCTAGTGAATCATCTTGAGTATCCCCAAAATCGTGTGAAGCATCCATTTCTGATTGTTCTGCAACGACGTTATCAGCACATTCAAACACTTGTACTGAATGTTGACCATGCAGTATTGTTATGGCTTCATAATCATCTGTAAACCCTCTGCGAATCAGATGATCCTTAATCTTGTCCACACCTCGGTATTTGAAGTTGTTCTTGCAATCGACACAAGGACATCGAATATATCCCTTATCCCTTGGTTTAAGATTGTCAACAAGGACTTTGCAAAATTTATTGACCCCTTCTAGGTACTTGATGTCCAATCTGTCACTGTACATCACTGAGCACTCCATCTCCATTTTCAACACACCAGATGTCGTGAACTCGTTCCATTGATCTCCTCTTTTTTATTTACAGATTTAACAACCTAAACCTATCCAATCACCGTCGATCTCACCTAGGAACAAGTTAATAATATACAGTAGTTCAGTGATAATTTCGGCAGCATTACCCTACAGTTCTCCTAGTGTAGATATATATATATGAATTGTTTCAATTCACATATATATATATGTACACTAGAAGAACACTACGGTAATGCTGCTGAAATTATCACTGAACTACTGTATATTATTAACTCATTCACAACCTAGATGGTGAGATCAAAGGTCATTGGACAGTCCCACCAGGGACTATCTAAGACATACCTCTATCAGGTAAATCTCAGACAGGTAATTCTATGTTTGAATTGATTTTCCATTGTTTTAATAGAAAAAAAAATAAATTGAAACGTTTTAAATACCAACCTGATGAGTACTGGATGGTCAGCGCGAACAGCACAAGATAGAGAAGAGACAAGTAGACAGATGTTCTTGCACGTAGTATATGACACCTATTCAATGAAATAATAATAAGGTTTTAATTTTATAAAAACTTGAATAATTGAACATATTAAACAAACGAACATAGCTAATGTTATTACCGGTTTTTTTGCTCTCCTCGTCTTAATTCGATTGTCTTCTACCTCAGAGCAACCTGCAAGAGATGAAAAAATTGAAAATGTAAGTAATTATGAAGAAAGTTAATTCGATGGAATTAGAATCAGCTTAAATTCTGGAAAAACATTCGGCATGACCTTTGCGTATTTTTAGACACTCCACATTTTTTTAAGGCAGAAACAAACACAGTAGCAGCAAGAACATTTATTCTCAGTAAACCATACGAATTATTATCAGACAGACAAGTATATAATAATATATATGATCAATGAACAAAAACAACCACCCCATTTCAACTTAATCTCACATTTCACCGCACTATGCAAATATATATTCTAATGATTGCATAATACAAGCAGAACTTAGTACAACGTTTATTCGTGACAATATATAAGTATTTGTTTCTAAAATCATAATCAGAAACGCAAGTGTTTTACCGTGGGTTCTGATCAGGCAAACCGGTGGCAGCGGTTGACAGCAGCAGATGGTGCGACAAGTAGAATAAGGTTAAATCCTGGAAAACATTTGGCATGACCATTGCGTTTTTTTAGATACTCCACACTTTTTTTGGCAAAAACAAACACAATAGAAGTACAACAAAAAATAATATGTAACATAACACCCGCCAGAATAATAGCAACAAACAGCAACACTTACAACAATATTAATACACCACCAACAAGGTTATGCTTTATTAATTACTTTGGGTTTTTAATTCATTAATATGCATGAATATTTCTTCTTCTACTACATATGTTCTAACATTTCTTCTTCTCAGTTTTGTTGTCTCTTGCATACAGAGACACACAGCAACCACAATAATAGCAACAAACAGCAACTCTAACTACTACTACTACATATGTTCTAACATTCTTCTTCTCAGTTTTGTTGTCTCTTGCATATACAGAGACACACAGCAACCACAATAACAGATAATTAATCACTCCTCAAAGCACAAAATCAGCCACTAATCAAAAAATACATAGCTACGGTTTATTTACCGAAGTGGGATTCGGTGGTTGACAGGAGGGACGGTGGAGGGGCGGAGGTGCGCGTCTGTTGTCGAAACCAGAGGAGTGGCTGGGGGGGTACTGGAGGGGGAGCTAGGCGATGGTGGAGAGGCGGAGGGGCGGTGGTGGTAGTTCTCCCGTCTGTTGTCCCGCGACTGGAAGAGAAGGAGAGGGCGGAGGCGCGGTGGAGCTAGCGAAGTCGAGACCGAGAGTGGGGCGGTGGAGGGGCGAGCTGTTCCCGTTTGTTATCGACGGGAGTGGGGCGGTGGAGTGGAGGGTGGCTCGACGGCAATAGAGGAGGCGGTGGAGTGGAGGGTGGTGGCTCGACGGCAAAGAGGAGGGAGTCGGGAATCGCCAATCGCCAGAGAGGAGAGAACGCGGGAGGAAGAAGAAGAAGAAAGGACGGGTTTTTAATTAAAGACTTTTAAACGACGGTTATTAGACAAAACCGTCGTTTAAAGGCTAATGGACGGAAGCAATAAACGATGGTTTCAAAATACCCGTGGTTTTAAATTGTTGGCGTGACATTTAAAACGACGGTTCATTAGGAACCGTGGTTTATAGTAGCTTATACGACGGTTCCAATACAACCGTCATTTTTGCTTCTAAGTGGTGTAGTTATAAACGACGACGGTTATTTACAAAACCGTCATTTATCTGATGAAGCATGCAACATAAAAGAAGGTTTCCCCAAGAACCGTGGTTTATAATGTTTAAATGACGGTTATTTTTTAACCGTGGTTTAAAGTGCGTCATTTAAAATCATTTTTCTACTAGTGGTTCCACAACATCTTCTTACCTTAACCAAGTCTAGCTTCTTGCTGACTGGTGTACTACAATTACAGAGGTTAGGCTATTAAGCCCTTCCATGGTTACAATGATCTCACTTAGCTTCATGGTACTTTACCAAGTACTTCGTAGTGGTTATAAACTTCCCTAACAGCCCTGTTATAGCAGCACTTGCTATGGCAAGTGTGCCATGCTAACCGGCTATCGGTTTAACACATACCGGTTGTGGTATTGTTTTTACCCGCACTGTCATCAGTGGCCTCGTTGGCCCTCACTGATCTTACTATCTTGATAATAACTCTCTGGGTAACTTCAACTTCTCACTGTCTTCATATGATAATCATTAACTAGGGTGTTTCCCATTCTGGGAGACCCCCTTTTTTGTATTGTTTCCTCTTTGTAGCCCGTTCCACGCACTTGTCGTGGTTACTGAGACTTGTCTCAGGTTGGGCACTATGTTGTAGTTCCTTTGTCGGTTGGTATACCGTTAGTGAATTATTTATCAACTGTGGTCCCGTAGACACTCGTCTCGGGTTTCACTAATCCACTTTGCTCGTTGCACGGTCGGTGCGTTGCAAGCTGGTCATCCTCGACTGCTCGGCATGTCGACCCAGGTTGCCGGAAATTCTATTCTCCTATACACAAGATCCTTCATTCTTTGCTATGAAATGCGGTTAACATTGTTTAGATGGGAACCGTTTCCGGGATTCCCTGTTTTCGGGATCTACCGTATGACAGGTTCTCCGTACCTTAAAAGGTATTTAATAACAGCCAGATCGGGTATTCCCGAGTAAGAGAGGACTTTCATCTCTCTGGCGTTGTTTCCCGAGTTATAAAACAGGGACTATGGAGGGTGGGATGGATATGGTAGGTTTCCAGTACACACTGGTAATTCCTATCTAGCGTATCTCTCACGCTATCACTCAACCCTTAACCCAAAGTACTTAAATCCTAACTCGGTACTTCCTAAGCTCGGTAATTCAGTCATCAGAGCGATACTTCGCTCTGATACCACTTTTTGTAACACCCCATCCAACAACATACACATAACAACATTCTGCAGCGGAAAGTATACTACTTCACATAACTTAACTCGTTGGTGTTACACGCCGTTAACCACCCACGTGGCTAACAAGGCTATTACATTTACATTGTACCGTCTGATGGACTAGATTAAGCGACTATACATTATCATCCCTTTCCATTAACAACAAAACATACACATACCTTCCAACAGTACCGAGTATTTACAAGCTGATGCCGATAACAACTTCGGTCTTACTACACCTACTATATATATTTAACTTACATGATTACCCATGTACAATGTCTACCCCGTCCTACTCTCGAACGGCTTCCAGCTCTCTATACCTGAAATAGGAAAAGAAGAGAAAGGGTGGCCCCCAAGGGCTCAGCACCTTTGCTGGTATGGTAATCCCGCAGCCCACATGCTACCGGGCCACGCACAACTAATTGTCGTCTTAGCATGCGATTGATTATATTTAAATCATGCATGCAACTGTAAACACATAACACATAACATTTTGCCTCAATGGGCTCAACAAACGGATAATACATCCTTACTTGATAAGTCACTCATGGTATTCATTATCCCTAGAGTGTTCCTCCTCTAATGGAGCTACTTCCTTAATAGACGACACTTACCCTTAAATCGGGTTATCCTTAGACGCCTCTTATCACAAACTGGGATTCATTTCCATGATCCACACACTCCATATTTTACAACATATAACATCACTCACATAACAAACATAAACAACACTTCTCACGTTTCGACGTGCACATGATGACATCGCAATAGGAATTGCATTACAACAACATCACATAACATACGGGAACGGTCCTCTTGGAACCGACCCAAACATAGCTAATTCACTGGTGAGCCTAGAGAATGATGTCACCCTCATGGTAAGCTCGTTATACAATAACAACAACACTCATTACCGTCCTAATAGTCGGACGAGTAACTTAAGTTAAGATGGTTCGGGTTTGGAGGCCCGAACACACCACACAAACACATGTTCCCCCTAAACCGATCATAAGTCAGAATAGCTAAGCTTTGGAATAAGCTAATGGGAGATCATAACCCGTGAGGGAAACAACCATAACAAAGAGAAGGGTAAGGCTAAGAAGGATACCCTCTCCCAAACAACGCGCGACCGGCCAAACCGGATTCCTCACCACTGTTAGTACATAATTACTTTAGATATTTGTTAGAACCCCACTATGGAGCCTATCATAACTACACACCATTCAGTATTACAACTGGGTTAGACACACAAGGGAGATCCCTACATTCACATACACATATCACACAATTAACGCACGCATAGCCGTGGTTAGTATGTCCCATGGTTCGGGTCGTTTACTCCGAATACCGAACTCTCATGTGATCCTAGACTCAGTTAACTAAGGTTAACACTTCCGAGGTTAAATGGTATCGGAGTTGTACACGCCACATAAATGAATTACTGTAAACTCATTACATGTTTAATCTTACAACGTGGCAAATATACAGAAAAACACATTGGCATACAAGCCGGTGTAATCCGGTAGGACACAGGTTGCAAGAAAACCATACCTGTCACCGGAGTCCACTTTACCACGTCCATTTATGTTCCTCGAGCAATTCTCGAACAACTGATAACATTACATGTACTTTTATTAACATCGGGGTAGCATGATTACTTAATGTCTAATGCTTATAACTTTTTCCCCGTTAACTTAGTTACACAACTTCACTTTTAACTTGTTTTACTTTTACATTTCAATACAACTTTTCACCCACTTAATTGTCATTAAAACTCACCTAACATGTCCTTGACAACTTTATAACATCATTACTAATCAATCCCCATTATTACATATCATTTCATAACCTTAACCATGTTTTTGGTCCGACCGAACTTACCGACCGACCTTGCACAAGGTCGGTCCATTCCAGAAACACATTACCGTCAAAAATTCTACTCCGACCGACCTTGTAAGTTCGGTCGCATGTTCGGTCCATTCCCGAGAGTTTCTTCCCTTTGAAAATTCAGGCCCGACCGAACTTGCCAAGTCCGGTCCCATGTTCAGTCGATTCCAGAAACTTAATTCGTACACAAAATACAAGCCCGACCGACCTTGCAAGTCCGGTCCCCAAGGTCGGTCCATTCCAGAAACCAATTCTCGCAGGGTAAACTGGCTCGACCGAACTTGCAAGTTCGGTCGCAAGTTCGGTCTGCCCCAGACCCTTGTTTTCCTTTTCTCATTCAACTCCAAACTTCACCCCATATATCCTAGTACACCCTAACCTCATTTGGGCACTTCCAAACACTCCTTTAGCCATGTACTAAACTCTCTAAATCACACACCAAAACCATCTTATCATTCACAAATTCCTTACAAAATTCTTAGCACTTGGAATGTTTCCTCCTTAAGATTCCTAAGTGGTATTTCACCAATAATGACCACTATACCAAGGTGTTTCCTCTACACCTTAACATCATCTCTCAAACTTCTTTTCTTACTAACTAAACCTCCTTTTTCACATCTTACCTAAACATCACTTATTCCTTGGATATCAACATTACCTAAACCTTAAACAAACTTCTCCAAGACTTAAATACATTCTCAAAACACACATTGAATTTCTAGAACTTCCAAGATAACACCTAAATCCTTGCATCACTCTAAATCACCTTAATACATGTTTTCTTCCCAAGTAAAACATTTGTTCACCTTAACACTTCCTAGTTCACCAAAACTTACTTAAAACACTTAGAACTTCTTACACATTTTCCAAATTTTGCCATAGCTTCTCTTAGCACATCATCATTCCAAAGCTCATAGTTTTCACCATTAAACACCCAAGAACACCTAAATCCATCAAGAACACCATCACACACAAGACTTCACCAAATTTACACTACATCACAATATAGTGCACAATTTAAATTGCTTGGCACTTAGGCCCTTAAATAACATGGCTCTTAGGCCCTTAAATTGCATAAACCATAAACACTGAATTTCCCACATAAATAATGCCTTTGACCTGCAAATACACCCAACAAATACATATGCCCTTAATAAACTCCTTGAGAGCATTTCACTAGGTCATTCACCTTTGGCTCCTTAGATCATTTTAACAAGCAATATAAGCTCACTTCTCCTAAGGCATTATACCACATTAGGTTAGTATATTTACCTCTTTTCCACACAAACTTCTTTCTTGTTTTCTTATAAAACCGGTAAGGTATTTGATTCCTTGTCAACTACTAAAAAATATACAAGCAATGAAATGAGTATACAAGCTTCAAGCTTAAACTCATTGTAAACCCTAGGTTTACATTGTTTCAAAAACATTAATGTAGTTGTTTTACCTTGGTCTTTGAAGAGAGTTTGAATATCTATCAAGAGAGGACTCCACCTAGTCCATGAAAGGTTGGAATGAAGCTAGAACAAAGTCACACAAAGAGCACCATTAATGTGCATTTTCGGTCAAGGTAAAAACATGGAAGAAACTTGATTTTTCTTTGAGATTCCTTACCTAGAAGCAAAGGAGAGTAATAATATGTAGAAACACAAGCTCAAGCTCCATCAATGGTGGAACTCCATGGCACCGAAATGGTGGTCTTGGAATTTTGAGAAGGTAGGAATGAAGAGCTTGATGAGAGGAAGAGAATGGTGGTGTTTGTTTTTGATTGGTTAAGTGAGCTAGATTTTACAAGAGGTCAAAGCTAGAGTTTAATGGTGGTGGTGAGTAGTATTACCGTGAGAGAACAAGAAAAAGAGAGGTTGAAGAAGAGTGGAACCGTGTGAAATGGAAAAGAAATGAGAGAATGAAGATAAACTTTGCTTTTTGAAGATATTGTTCTTATAAAGCAAATAGTACTAGTTAGTCATCTTATTTACTTAAAAAATAACAAGAGAGTGGTGAGTCACCACACTTAAGAAAACCGGCCCCCTTTATTACATAAGGGTATTTTAGTCTTTATTTGTCAATTTAATTACTTATGATAACATATGTTACAAACTAGCTTATAAAAATCACTATTCATAAAAACAAGGCACATAGAAGTGAAATTTTTGATTTCCTATTGATATAGCCACCCAAATGTGATACTATATAGTACACATATATATTTAAGAGTAATTATGGACATTTAGCCACTCAAAACTCATTTACAAGACAATTTTTCAAAAATGTGCTTTAAGACTTCTTAAAGCACATTTTGTGTTTTAACTTGTTTTCAAGCTTGGTTTTCTTTGGTAATTGATTTAATATATTCATTAATACATTTATAAGGTATAGGTATGACCATTAGGTCTTATACAAATTTATCCCAAGCTTAGAGCACATTTCAGCCCATATTGACCTTAAGGTATTTATTTATGTTTTGTTTGGTTTCATTGTCTACCAAGGTTTCCTAAGGACTTAATTAGCCTTATAAAATCATAATTAAACATTATTATGTCTTGGTAGGCTCCTTGGGTCCTAACCAAGCTCACTCCAAGCTTAGAGCATGTTTTTGCTCAAACCGTGTCTTAGTGTTTTATTGTGTTTCTACTATGGTTTAAATTGTACACTGATGTTTCTAAGGCACTTTTTAGCCTTTAGATACCATATTTTAACATTTAAACAACATACCAAGGTTTGGGGTTATTTCAATCTAATATGCAGAAAATCGTAATCCCGAAGCAACAAACTGGGATCCGGATTGGGTTGATTTCAGTAGTACTCTTTAGAGGCTTCGAATTCATTCTTGACAAAAACAAACGAAACCAAATTAAACGAGAGCGCCCATTTCCTTCGTCTGGGATTGAAATACCAACAGAGAATCAACATTCGCATATATGTATATATATTTCACGCAAACAAACCCACAAAACAGTAAGAAGCCATGAATCGAAAAGAACATGAGAGAAAAGTCAGATTAGAGTCAGCCCTAGTATTGGAAAAGGGATTTTGATTGAAATTCCAGATGTTATGGAGTGGAAGAGAGGTGGTGGCATGTATATTCCTCGTTCGCCCGCCGGTTTGCAAATTATCGATAGTAAGGGCAATGATTATCATGGCATGGGTGTATTCGTTCTTCAGTTGAGTGGCAAAATTTTCGAAAGCGACGAGAATGGAGGACAAAGCATGGTTGTCCTTTGCTCGCAAGTTGGTTTGCAAAATTGTCGAAAAAATGAAGAGAATGAGAAGTAGAGAATGGATGTTTTTTTGTTCGGTTCAGTTGCAAGATTTCGATCGACGGAGATGAGGAAGGAGAAGAACTAGTCGGGGGAGCTGCTGGTTAATCGAAGGAGAGAGAAGATCTTCTGTTCTTGATATTTTTTGGGGGGTTTGTTTTTGATGAAGAAGAAATGTTGATTGGTTGATGAAGATGGGAGGAGGCGGCTATTGTTGATTGGAGTTATGGTTCTTGTGTTTTTGGGTTTCTGGCTTGAGGAAGAATTGCTGAGGGAGATGTTTGAGGAAGGAAGAATGAACGGCTGAAGCAGGGGAATCAGAACATTTTTTTGTTGATCGGCTACCTCCCTTTTTTAATCTCTACAGTAGGTTTTTTTATAAGGCAAGTCTAGGGTTTTGTGGGTACAGGTGTTGACTAATTAGTTAGGGTTTTGCTAAGTCAATGGGCCTTGACCGCGGGACAACAGGGCCTGGCATGTTGGGCTGCACTTGGCTAGTAATCGGACAAGAGTGGAGGTTTAAAAAAAAGCAAAAATCCACTGAGCTTCTCGCAGGATTCGAACCCACACCCCCAACTTTCTTATTATGCACCTTCTCCAATTATGCTACAACAATATTCATTAGAGTAAATTACTCAAAACCCCCTTGAGAATTTAGGATATTACAGTTAACCCCCTTGTGTTTATCATAATTACTGGTAACCACCTCAAGGTTAAGGTATCATTGACTACGAGCCCCCGAACTATAACTCTGTTATCAGGAAGTTAACTATGTGTTAACCTATCAGCTTAATCATATTAATAAGGTCATGCTGGACAAGAAACACTACTTAATCTGCATTGTTATTTTCCTAAATATGTCAAAAAAATGCATCTAAAGTGGGATGAGAGAGAGTTAGACGATGTTGATTAAGCAGTTTTGTTGTCCAGCCTAGCATTATTAATGTGATTAAGCTGATAGGTCAACACATAGTTAACTTTTGATCACAAAGTTATAATTTGGGGGCTTGTAGTCAAAGATACCTTAACTTTGAGGTGGTTACCAATAATTATGATAAACACAAGGAGGTTAACTGTAATATCCCAAATCCTCAAGGGGGTTCTCAGTAATTTACTCTATTCATTATTCTTGTGCGAGAAAATAACAATAGAAGATCAATGCGAGCGAGCCAAGGGAAAAATAAAACCGCCCCCAACTTTCTGCAAGCTTCAAACCCGAGACCACTCAGCTTCCAACTGGACACACTAACCAGTTAAACTAACAGCTCAATTCAATACACAAATGAGTGAGAGAGAAAAAGAAAAAAATAAATACTAGAGTCCTAATTCGGACTAGACAACTCCTATAAAAATGCTTGCGTTTTAAATATAAACATACGGAAGAAGAAACGATTTATCTAAAACATGAAGTACTTTCTTCCTAAGAGTCATGAAATTACGAAATGTAAGTAATAAAATACAAAACATAATAAAATATGAAATTAACTGATATAACAAATAAGTACCTGAAATAATACTAGTACGGTGATTGCGAAAATATAAACAAATGTAATAAAATGGAAATTGAATTAGATGCATATCAATAGTAGTAATGAGATAGAATAAACAAAGTAATATTAACAGTAACAAATATAAGGTGCTAATAATATGTACATAAAATAACAAAATAGTGCTAGTACGATGGAAGTAAAATACAAGTGAATGTCTTTAAAATGGAAACTGAGTCAACTATGCACGAATAGCAGTAAACAAGATAAAAAAAAGAAGAAGTAACAAAATAAAAGCAAGTACTAATAGACAAAATACAAGTAAAGTACTAATAGACAAAATACAAGTAAAGTATCAATGAAATAAAATGAGACAAAATAAACAAGTAATGGAATAGCATGAACCAAAATAAAATGAATAGGCAAATAAATAAGCAAATAAAACATAACTAATTAACACGAAATAAATCAAAAGTGAAATGGCAAAAATTAGTAAATAACGAAAAGGGACGGGTTTGAAGATGGCTACTTTGAAAATTAATTCAAAAAATGTCATATTATGACAGTTTCAATTTGGTATGCACATGAACAAGTTTTGAAAATAAAGGCGACGACCCTCTTATTTTATTTATCTTTTCGGAATTTGCTTTATGGGGTGAGAATTTTTGGTGTCTATAGATGGTAATGAACTCTCTTGTGTGGAGTCATCAATGTAATGTACCGTAAAAAAGGAAAGATATATATATATATATATATATATATATTATATGTGATAAAGTTCAGTATATTTTTTTGGAGGAAATTAGCAAGTTATTATAAGTGGCCTTATTATATTAAGGTCTTCAATAAAAGAGGTCCAAACCAAACCCAACCAGTTGTCAGTAGTTAATCTCTTCTGCGCCGCTATCCTTGCCGCCCCTCTATTCTTTTGACGTCTGCCGTTCTCTTTCCCTTCGAAGTGAAATTGGTGCAAGGGTTTGTCAACTCCAAGGTAATCATGACTACCACTCCTTTAATATCTTTAATGAGAGCCAACCGTGAGCATGTATATGAAGCGAATGGAATTCAATTGTTAATTACAGTCCGATTGTGGCAGTGCCAGGATTTTGAGTCAACCGGAAGTATAAGCGTGAAATTGTTATCAGTCCGACAGATAATATTTTCCGGTATGAGTTTATTTCGTTAATCGGTATTGTCAGGGTTTAGATTCAGATAAGTAGTTTGTCGGTTTTGACACTCGTTATAATTACAGAATTATTCTCAGTTTCAAATATCCAGTTGATTCAGAAAGGGGCATAACATCAATTTAGGAGGATTTGACAGTGATCTCGGATTGTCAGGTAGGTGATAAACTGATACGATCTGAGTGCGTTCACTCATAAATTCTACTTTAGTATCGGTATGAATCGCCTCTTTTTCAGATACCCAAATTATCAATGGTTTCAGTTGTTCAGTTCGAAGGTTTTCCCGTACTAGTTTTCTTGGTGTCTCGACATTTACTAAATATATACAGATTAATAGCACTGAACCATATATTTTATTTTATTAAAAATCTTCAAAATAGTTGTCGTACTCAAATAACATCATATTCAGTCCTTTATATATCTTTGTTTAACTATTGATTTTGTGTTGTGCCCAACCCGTGAGTACTACTATATTTTTAGAAGAGCTGTTTGCTACTATTTTGATTATAAAAGCTACGAAGAGTAGTGCCTGCATTTAAGAAAGTTTTTGTCGGACTTACGTTTTTCGCTAACACCAGTGCCACGGGGAATTAATGATTTAAGCAATAATCATAAGGATTTGATATCGTAAGAACTATTGTATTAATCTATTATACTTTTCTTAATTTAAGGTTCGACAATGTTCGTTTACTTTGCTTCTGATAACTACTTTTTTTTAAATGCGTGTATATATGCGTACGGTTATCGGTATATATAATATAGTTAATTTTTGCACATGGGAATACAGTTTTGAAATGATTTGTTTTGGGACCTAGTTTATTGCTTTCTGAGCCGTGGATGACTGGGTCGAGTTATCCCGTAGCGCGCTATGTAGGACGTCCTTCTGTATCTGTATCACGGGTATTCCCGTTCTGTTATCTGGAGTCGACGGGCTCATTCTGTTATCTGGGGTCTTCTGACCCATTCTGTTATCTGAGGTCTTTTGACCTATTCTGTATGCTCTGAACTAGGGTCCCTTTACAACTCTGTTTCCGATATGTTCTGATTTGTATAAGATTCTGCTCTGTTTCAGTGAGATTTGAAATCCGGTTTCAGTACTTGTGTTATTATTATTTTGATACATATATATATGTATAATTATGGTCAGTAAAAATGTTTTGAGCGTTGCTCATTTTGTTGACGTTTGTTGCTTACTGAGCGTGTGGTTGCTCACCCCTTTCCACTACAACATTTTACAGATTAAGGATTAACCAGCTGGAGGTCCTTTGCTTTTATTTGCCGTTCCAATTCAGCTTTAGTCATGTGCGATTTTTAACTTATTCCTATGGTCTTATTTATCCGACCTTATGTTTAGATACTTAGTTTTATTCGGCCTATGTATATTGGGATTTATTAGTATTCGGTTTGGACTATTCATTTATAGTTATTGAACAATATTTGTAATCTGAATTTTTGGGAAGCCTTGCGTGCTCCTAGTCTTTTATTAGCACGCGGCGTGTCTATACCTTAGAACTAGGCCGGTTTTGGGGTTGTGACATTTAGTGGTATCAGAGCCAGGTTAGGTTTTTTTGGGAGGAAAACCGGGTTATGTCTGCCAAACTGTGTTCCGATGATTGTTTACAAGAGAAGTGGCTAATGGGTAAAGGATTTTGTTTCTCTGAATGGCACCACGCAGGGAAGTCAGAAATTCCTCTCAGGGCGAAGCTCCACAAGGGGATATCGCCGCTATTATGCAACAAGTGGTGACTCAAGTGTTGCAAAATGTGGGGAACATTGGAGCAGCAGCGGGAGCTTCTAGTGGTAGCAGCAATGTTAAAGCTTTGCAAGAATTCATGAAATTTAAACCCCCTTATTTGGATGGAAGTGGCGACCCACAAGAGGCAAGTCATTGGATTACTGCAATCGAGGATCTTCTGAAGGTGATGGGATGTAGCGAGGACCAAAAAGTTGATTTTGCTACATTCATGTTCCAAGCCGAGGCTAAAGAATGGTGGAAGACCGTGGAAAATCAATTCTCTCATGCATGGTCATGGGAGCAATTTATTGAGCGGTTCAATAAACAGTTTTATCCTGATGTGTACCGTGACCAGAAGATCGTGGAGTACCGGAGGCTCAGACAGGGGCGAGACATGCCGGTGGAGGAGTACGTGCGCAAGTTCATCTCTTTGTCCAAGTTTGTTCCAGAGCCAGACGAGAACCGCAAGGCGCGGAAGCTTGAGAGCGGCCTTAGATCAGACATCAGAGCTGCAGTAGCTCCCTTTCGGCATAAAACGTTCAGAGATGTAGCTGACGTAGCTCTGGTGGTCGAGAGCGAGCTGAAGTTGAAGCAGTCAGTGGTCAAGGATCAGAAGAGAAAGCACAGACCGGGTGACTCTGGCAAGAAGGACTATACCCCCTCACATAAGAAGCCAAATTTTGGAGATCGCAAGACCTCTACCTCAGGCCCGAAGTGTGATACTTGTGGCAAGTCCCATCCTGGTAGGGAGTGTTACAAGAAAACTGGAGCGTGTTTTAAGTGTGGGTCTCTGGAGCATCGCATTGCAGAGTGCCCGAAGTATGATAAGAACCAAGGTAATTCTGGTGGTAAAAATGATAGCTCAGTATCTGGATCCAAGGGGAGGATGGATCAGAAGAAGCCCCAAGCTCAGGCCCGGGTGTTTGCTTTGTCAGGGGAGTATGAACGAGATGCAGAGAAGGTCGTTTCAGGTATTCTTGAAGTACTTTCTCGACCTGTCTTTTGTTTATTTGATTCGGGTGCTTCACAGTCTTTTATTTCCTCTGATTTGGTGGATGAGCTTAAGCTGTCTTGTGAGCCTCTTGATGTGGATTTATGTGTGACTAGTCCCTTAGAAAGGACCTCTCCTGTTGTGCTAAGTTCTGTGTATAGAGGTTGTCCTCTTGTAGTGAAAGATAGAGTTATGCTAGCGGATCTCATTCCCCTGAGGATGAGTTGCTTTGACGTGATCTTGGGAATGGACTGGCTTTCTTCTCATCGTGCCTCCATAGACTGTTCAGCCAAGAAGGTGATTTTCGAGGAGCCGGATAAGCCTCGTCTAGTATTCGTGGGGAATGATGTTCCCTGTTCTCCTCCAATCATATCGGCGATGCAGGCTTTTCAGTATCTAAAGAAGGGATGTCAAGGCTATTTGTGTTTCATTCCAGAAGTCAAAGAAGAGGTAAAGCTTGAAGATATACCGGTAGTCAGTGAATTTCCTGAGGTATTTCGTGATGATGTTCCTGGACTCCCCCCAGTCAGGGAAGTTGAGTTTACAATTGAGACTGCACTAGAGACGCAACCAATTTCTAAAGTTCCTTACCGCATGAGTCCAGTTGAGCTGAAGGAATTGAAAGTTCAACTACAAGAGTTGCTGGACAAAGGTTTTATTCGCCCCAGTGTTTCTCCTTGGGGTGCACCTGTGTTGTTCGTTAAGAAGAAGGATGGAACTTTGAGATTATGCATAGACTATCGGGAGCTCAACAAGGTGACTATCAAGAATAAGTATACTCTTCCTCGTATTGATGACTTATTTGATCAGTTAGCTGGAGCTTGTGTATTTTCAAAGATTGATCTTCGCTCGGGCTATCATCAATTGAGGATCAAAGCAGATGATGTTCCTAAGTCTGCGTTCAGAACGCGTTATGGGCATTATGAATTTCTAGTAATGCCTTTTGGGCTGACAAATGCTCCCTCTGTTTTCATGGATATGATGAATCGAGTTTTTAAGCCCTATCTGGATCGCTTTGTTGTGGTTTTTATTGATGACATTTTGGTTTACTCTAAGAGTATTGAGGAGCACGAAGAGCACTTGAGGATTATACTTCAGACTTTGAAGGAGCGCGAGCTTTATGCCAAGCTGAAGAAATGTGCATTCTGGTTGGATCAAGTAGTCTTCCTTGGTCATGTAGTATCAAAGGATGGAATCTCTGTTGATCCGGAAAAGATCAAGGCTATTACTGAGTGGGCTAGACCTACAAACGTCTCTGAGATACGTAGTTTTCTGGGCTTGGCTGGCTATTACCGGAAATTTGTGGAAGGATTCTCTAAGTTGGTTACTCCGCTGACTCGTCTTATTCGGGAGGATGTTAAATATGAGTGGAGTGAAGCATGCAAAAAGAGTTTTCAGGAGCTCAAAAGACGACTGACTACTGCCCCTGTTCTTACCTTGCCTTTTGGGACTGATGGTTTGGAGGTATATTGTGATGCTTCGCATAAGGGTTTAGGTTGTGTTTTGATGCAGCACGGAAAAGTTGTTGCCTATGGTTCGCGACAACTTAAGCCGTATGAGAAGAATTACCCGACCCACGACTTGGAGTTGGCTGCAGTTGTGTTCGCTCTGAAAATCTGGAGGCATCATCTTTTTGGAGCTTCATGTAAGATATATACAGACCATAAAAGCCTGAAGTATTTGTTCACCCAGAAAGAATTGAATATGAGACAGAGAAGGTGGTTAGAATTGCTTAATGATTATGACTTGGAGATTTTATACCATCCGGGAAAGGCTAATGTAGTGGCAGATGCTCTCAGCCGTAAAGGAGCATCCACAGTAGCATGTTTGTTTTCTGGGTCTTATATGTCTTTAAAAGAATTACAGATGATGGGTATTAAGGTCACTAAATTAGGAAGTTCTAGTGTTTTGGCAGCACTTCAAATTCAACCTACTTTATTCGAGAAGATCAAGGATACTCAGAAGGATGATGAATATCTTAGCAAGGTCAGGGAGAGAATTTCAGCTGGGAAAGAAACTGATTTCAGAATTTCTGATGATTGTTTGAGGTTCAGGGATAGGATCTGTGTGCCAAATGATTCAGCTCTTAAGTTAGAAATTATGCAAGAGGTGCATAAAACCCCTTATTCAGTGCACCCTGGAGGGGTAAAGATGTATCGAGATCTCAAGGAGACATTTTGGTGGAATAATATGAAGAAGGAGATTTCTGAGTTTGTTGCGAGATGTCAAACTTGCCAGCAGGTGAAAGCCGAACACCAGAGACCTGCGGGACTTCTTCAACCATTGCCGATTCCTGAGTGGAAGTGGGAGAGCATTGGTATGGATTTCATAGTTGGGCTTCCTCGGACTCTGAAGGGTAATAATGCAGTGTGGGTGATTGTGGACCGTCTCACTAAGAGTGCCCATTTCTTGCCCATTAAGAATACTTTCAGTTTGGAGAGATTGGCTAAGCTGTACATTGATGAGATAGTCCGGTTGCATGGAGTTCCTGCAACTATTATATCAGATAGAGATCCCAAATTTGTATCCCGTTTTTGAGACAGCTTGCATAAGGCGTTGGGAACTAAGCTTGCTTTTAGCTCAGCATATCACCCTCAGACGGATGGCCAGACAGAAAGAACCAATCGGATTTTAGAGGATATGCTTCGGGCTTGTGTGTTAGATTTCAAGGGTAACTGGGATGATCATTTGACTTTAATTGAGTTCTCCTACAATAATAGCTACCAATCTAGTATTGGTATGGCACCTTTTGAGGCTCTTTATGGGAGAAAGTGTAGATTTCCTATCTGCTGGGATGATCTTAAGGAGCGAAAGCTTTTGGGACCCGAAGTTGTTCAGGATGCAGTTAATAAGATTCAGATTATTCGGGAGCGTCTTCGAGTAGCTCAGAGTAGACAGAAGAGTTACGCGGACATTAGAAGGAGGCCTTTGGAATTTCAGATTGGTGACCATGTGTTCTTGAAAGTATCTCCAGTAAGAGGAGTTATGAGATTCGGAAAGAGTGGGAAGCTGAGCCCATGGTTTATAGGCCCTTTTGAGGTTCTGGAAAGAATTGGTGAAGTAGCTTATCGCTTAGCCTTGCCGCCAGTTCTGTCAGGAGTGCATAATGTTTTTCACGTGTCCATGCTTCGGAAGTACATTGCTGATCTGTCGCATGTGATTCAGTATGAGCCGTTGCAGCTACGTTATGACTTATCTTTTGAAGAAGTGCCACTGAGGATATTAGCACATGATGTGCAAAAGCTTCGAAGGAGATCGTTTCCGGTAGTGAAAGTGTTATGGGCTAATCATTCAGAACGTGAAGCCACATGGGAGCAAGAGGAAGAATGAGGGCTAGGTATCCCCACCTCTTCAAAAGTTAAGGTACGTTGAATTTCGAGGACGAAATTCTTTTAAGAGGGGAAGGATGTAATGTACCGTAAAAAAAGGAAAGATTATATGTATATGTCTAATATATATATATAATTATGTGATAAAGTTCAGTATATTTTTTTGGAGGAAATTAGCAAGTTAATTATAAGTGGCCTTATTATATTAGGGTCTTCTATAAAAGAGGTCCAAACCCTACCAGTTGTCAGTAGTTAATCTCTTCTGCGCCGCTATCCTTGCCGCCCCTCTATTCTTTTGACGTCCACCGTTCTCTTTCCCTTCGAAGTGAAATTGGTGCAAGGGTTTGTCAACTCCAAGGTAATCATGACTACCACTCCTTTAATATCTTTAATGAGAGCCAACCGTGAGCATGTATATGAAGAGAATGGAATTCAATTGTTAATTACAATCCGATTGTGGCAGTGCCAGGATTTTGGGTCAACCGGAAGTATAAAGCGTGGAATTGTTATCAGTCCGACAGATAATATTTTCCGGTACGAGTTTATTTTGTTAATCGGTATTGTCAGCGTTTAGATTCGGATAAGTAGTTTGTCGGTTTTGACACTCGTTATAATTACAGAATTATTATCAGTTTCAAATATCCAGTTGATTCAGAAAGGGGCATAACATCAATTTAGGAGGATTTGACAGTGATCTCGGATTGTCAGGTAGGTGATAAACTGATACGATCTGAGTGCGTTCACCCATAAATTCTACTTTAGTATCGGTATGAATCGCCTCTTTTTCAGATACCCAAATTATCAATGGTTTCAGTTGTAACACCCCTCTCAATAATCACGATATAATCTCTCACGTAGCAATAAATAAAACGTCTCGCAGCGGAAAAACAAATAACCATTACAAAACTCACTCGGGTGTCACCGGCCGTTACTCGCCCATGCGAGCAACGCAGCCAAACTACATCCAACTTCCAATACAAATAAACTGCTAACCGCAGTGATAACGAGAAACTCCTATCACACTAAGTCCATAAACCATAAACATCGACAAGTGAGCATCTACCCAATCCTGAATACACAACCTTACCATAATACAATTCACCATCTTCATTGCTATACCACATCTCCAAGTGTGGTGACAAAAGTAACACTCCAATTACCCTGTTCCTGCTCTTCAGCTCCGACAATGATCAACAACCTGTAATGGTGTAGTATCAGCGATAGACGCTGAGTATGCCGGGCCTGGACCCTAATGGTCACTTGTCATTTTAACCATCTTATTATTAGATTGGTTTCATGCTTTTCCTTTTTACAGTTATAATCAAAACTGAAGCATAAATGTATAATATTATTATCAACCATCCAAATATCCATAATCATTTAACCGTCCATCCAATCCAAACATTCATTTAATATTCCATACAACATTTATATATCAAACGTATCGAGAAATAACAATATAATGTACAATGTACATTCGCCGTAGCGTACAGTTTCATATTTAATTTACCTTAGCCTTGTAGGCTCCATCCAACCATCAACACACAATAAAATAACCACAAGTATAACCAATGAACAACAAAGCGAAACAACGAGAATAATAAACAAGTATTAAGTCTCGTCCATAGTATTGTTCGCCACTGTATAAGTCTCAATTGTTTTAGTTGTTCAGTTATACCTAGTGACAATGTCTCGTTAAAACGACATGTCTCTAGTTACCCATATATTATGGCGGGTCACCCACGGCAGTAGCCACTCCAACGGTAGAGTCTCCGACCAACGAGCCATTCTAGCTCACGGGAAATTTTCTTGATACTTACGGACCCGTACGCGGACATCCTGGTATCGTTTTTGTGATCACACGCGCACCAAGAGCCACATCCTCTTGGCTTTACTTCCATTCCATTAATTAATTATTTATACCATCGCATCGCATTACCAAATTTTCTAACACAGCAGACTAAGGTCATTAGTCCAATCCGGAGTCTGTAAACTCGGGATCCAGTGCTAGATACAAGAGCGGCGTATAGAAAGGCCAATGCTCCGTATAAAAGTCTCAGATAATATGTATATGTTATTATCATAGTGCTACAACGTTTTACTTACGTTCCTTATATTTCATATAAGATAGCACCATAGCCGCTAGTTCGTTTTATATATATAGGTCCATATATACGAACCAATACTGTTAACTCAACAACAGAAAATCATAAGCAGCTATAAATATACAATTCAGACAAACAATCTTATCACAGATCGCACAGAAGTCTGAACTGAGGAAGCCCTCAGAGACAATCCGAGACACATAACAACATACAAGTTATATCAACCAAATCCGAGCCCAAGGAGCAACCTTAGGACAACTCGGATCAAACCCCTTTACATACCGTTCACCCTGATTGTATTACGGTGGAGTATGAATCAGCAAGATCCTATGCTCCGTGTAGTCCGCTAGCTCGTCGAGCGTCTTGTCAGAGGTACAATCTAAACGGTAATAAACTATAAGTCAGTCTCCATGACTAACTACATCCGGTATCTCCGAATAATAAGTAACCCCGACAGTTCACCCCTGTTTTCTACAGTTGTTCGTTACGGGTTTCTCTAAAACAGTCGGTTTTGTTACTTAAAACGCGTACGTCAAAACTATTTCAACTGTTAAGTTTAATTCCTTATATTTCTTTTAATCTTATCCACATCTAGTTTAGGTACGTAACCTATAGTTGCATGTATTCATGCATGATTGTAGTATATTATTATTTTTTGTATTGTATCCAAAACTCATAACTTATAGTTCATGACTATATACATTTCTTTAAATAATCACCACCATTAAATCATATGGTTTCCAACCAAAAGATATATCCACCTTATATACATTATCCTTGTGTATGTATATATTTACCACGTAGGTAATTCCCATGAGTTTCATAAACTCTTGTATTTTATGTTACATTTTATCATCTTTTATTGGATGATTATTCCCATTAGTTGTATTATATTATACAACTTATATTAAGATTATTATCCTAATATCATGTAACATCTTATGTTGTATAATTACAACTCCTAAGGTTTATTCCATAAACACCTTAGTTTATAAATCTCATTTATTTATAGTTTGTCACATTATTTTATGTGAGTACCCTTCCTTATATTAATTCCATCTAAACCATATCATTGTCATAACATTTATAACATTATAGACCTTAGTCTAAAATTCATCTCTCAACTCTTATTAACTCAGTATAGCCCTTAACTTAATTTAAATTCCGTTTTGACCACATAACATTATGTAATGTTATACCATATACTAATACCATACTATGTGATATTTTTATTCCCTTTAACTTATAACCTATAGTCTTTATACAAAACTATTTATTATTGCCTCTTAGGCACCATAAGAAAATCTTATTCTTTTCCATAAACCATAGTTTCCTTTATTTACAAAATCACCCCTTTCTTTTTACCATGTTATATATACCATTTAATATAACATTTCTAACTTATAAAAGAGTATAACCTATGGTTATTTTTTTGTAAATTCCGAACAGCCCTTGTGCTATTCTATAACTGCCATTTGGCCCTATTTATAACATATAGTTCTTCCATATCATTAAAACCATATTTCATACACATATCTTAATAAATTCTCTTAATAATTCTAAAAATCACCAAATTCCACCAAAGGGTTATAAATATCCTTATTAACCCATATACTTTTGGTATTTACCATTCCACCATCTATTTTTCTCCAAAGTGTCATAATGACATAATAACTATATATTATATATATATATAGTTCATTTTAATTCCAAAATCCACCAAATAAATTCCTAAAAATTCCTAATAGCCCATGGGTGTTTAAAATACCATTTTACACCCTTAATTTTCGGTAATAACATATTCACCACATATGTTATAAAAATATTACCATAAGATTCTTATCTTATTATACAACCTTAAATAAGTTATTTAACTTATCTAATTTGGTCAAAACCTAGCATATGGTCACGGTTGACCACCTTAATATTTCCTTGACCACCAATTCCTTATAATTACGGTTTAGTACCCAAACTTTCTAAAATTCACCATTTAACCCCAAAACTTTATAAAATCTTATAAGCTTTATTTTAACTCCTTTTTAACTCTAATTTTCGGCTTTATTTTTCTAAAGTCCCTAAATTTAATTTAATTACACCTAATACCCCATTTATTTTCGGTAATGCATTTATACTACTTAAACTTAATTAAAAGCTTGTAAATGCATAAATAAAATGGCCTAAAATACATGGCCTTATTACAAACATTGGCTTGCAAAATAAATTACACATAAATGTCCCAAAATACATATAAAATTTCGGCCTCACCATATAATTTTCATTTATTTACCAAACTTCCACATAATGTCTTAAATTTGACATTTATGCTTGTTTAATTAGTTATAAAATTTATTAAGCCATTCCTTAATCATTTTAAGGTCAAACAAGACCTTATTTCACCTCTTCACTCACGGCAATTAATTAGGAATAGCTTAAACTTGTATTAATGTAACAAGTTAAGGTTTTAAGTAATTTATACCTTGATTTAACCTAGATAGAACCTTGTTTGGTTCGGCCACCTTAAGTAGAATCTCCACGCTTGTTTTACATTTTTTCAAACAGAGAACAAGCCTAGTTAGTCTCCCAGCAAGATCTAACCATAAGAATATTTAATGTAAGATTTAAGGCAAAAATCACCTTAAGAATGCAAGGAAGTTCAAGATGGTTTCAGCCTGAATCAAACACACACAAGTGTTAGATCCACCATATGACATAGGAAAGATAGATCTCAACAACTACCTTGTTATTAGGTTTTACCTTGGAAGAATGCCTTAAAAGAGGGTATTTCCTTTGGATCTCGGCCACCTTTGCTCCAAATGGCTAAACAACAGATTCCACATGAAAAGGAGAAGAAGATGAGGCTATGACCAAAGTTTCACAGCCGAACTTGAAGGGAATCAAAAGTTATGAGCTTAAAGCACATTTTTACCTTAAATGGTCAAGACTTGAACTTTCCTCCTTAGATCTGGTTATGTACGAAATCAACACTTCCTATAACCTCCAAATCACTCTACATAGATGTATAGAAAAGGTTGGAGTGTAGATCAATCGAAAAAGGAAGGAAAGATGAAGAAAATGGGCATTTTTATGCCTTAAGAGCTTACCTAGAGCTTGAAACCTCATCAATGGTGCTTGGAACTCTTACCTACGGTGGAGAGGAGCCAAAGGGAGCTCAAGGACAGAGAAACCTCGGCTGAAGAGAAGAAATGAAGGGGAAAGACCTAATATTGCCTTAAAGCACCTTTTTGCATTTTTTTATGATTTCCTTGCTTTGATGACTCATCAAGTCTGATTGGGGTGGATAATTGGAGCTCAATCAGTGGAGACAGAGGAGGAGGCAGCCGTCCAAGATAAGGGAAGGTAGGGTAGTGTTTGATTCAATTTTGATTGAAAATGGAGTTATAATGTTACTTTAGTTCATTTATGTAAGGTGACTAAGCATTCTTGTCTTGTACCAGCTTGGAGCACCGAAATGCAAGGAGGAAGAGGAGCAAGTGGAGGCTCCAATTCGGTTGGCTCACATGGGTAAAGGTAAGTGGAGCCCACTTTTTTTGTTTTATAAGGTAAAGTTTGTCTTTATTTGTTATTTTATGCAAAAGTAAGGGCATATATTTAATTGTCACATGTCACTTGTCCCTTGGTCTGTTAAGAGACTTAATTATCTGATTTCATATGGTCCATTTCGTGGTCAATGGTCAACATTGACCAACTTAGTCAATGTTGACCCAAACGGGCCCCACATTAGGGTTTTATTAATATTTTAATATTAAATTTGTAAAAATTCGTAAATTTCTGGAATTAAATTCCTAATATCATATAATATGATATTTTATTATATTTAAAGGTAATTATAACCTTTTAGCCCATTTAAAACCAATTTAAAAGGCGATTACACAAAAACATGCTTTAAGGAGTTTTAGTGCACATTTTGTGTCGCAAGGTGTTTCTGGGCTCTGTTTACTTTGACAACGGTTTTGTTGTGTTCCTTACATGATACTTGATCATGGTATTCAATTTTATATCATTTAGAGGTCCTTTGATTTTTAAGGTTTTCCTAGAGCACCTTTTTGCCCTTTTTGACCTTGAAGCATGTAAATGCTTTTTCTTTGTGTTGGAGTGTTGTCCAACAGTTATAATATGTTTAATATTATGTTAATATACTTAGGACAAATTTTTAGGTCCTAAGAAGTTCATTTGGGTATTTTTTACCCTTAACAGTCAAAGGGTGCAACATCTTGTTTTGTGTTGACCGTTGTTGATCTCAGTTGACTTTTAAGGCATGTTTAGGCCTTAATTAATGTGATTAAATATTAATCCATATTTAATAAGTTTGGGGTATTTCAATCTACCCCCCTTAAAAAGACTTCATCCCGAAGTCTCTTAATCAAATAGGTAAGTATATATAAATGTATAACTACCCATCATTCCCATAATGTACCAGTGCACATCACACAAACAAACAACACGCACAACGCCCCCGTACCAACCAAACCAACAAAACCAATTCACTGTATGCCATGCATACGAAACAATTCATTATGCCATGCATACTAAACAACAAACCTCGTGTGCCCCGCACACCACCAATTCCTTGTATGCAATGCATACGAAAACAACAAATTTAGTGCACACATGTGCACAGCCAAGAGGCTCTACCCCCCCTTAAAAAGGGTTACGCCCCCATACCCCACAAGTATACAACAGTCGCTCAACAAGGAGCGCTGGATACTTGGCTCTCAAAGAGTTCTCCAACTCGTGGATTATCCTCATGTCAGAGAGACGGGTATGACTCTAGCCCTTCAGGGTTCCACATATATAAAAGGTGAGGCACTGATCTTTTTGTGCTCTCTCCCAAGTTCATTCTTATGGGCCCACTTGCTCCGTATGAGGTGTAGACCCATGAACAAAGGCTCAATTTGCCTCCTTTTTTTTTATTGCTGTGAATCCACTGGTTTGGATCACTAGCATATATGCGTGTGTCTTCTCTCACTGACATTCAGTTTGAGATGTAATATGACATTGGCTACTGTTAGTACTTAGTGCTCTTTGCACTTGTCTTTGTAATACTAAGACGTACCAGCCTATATGTCCACAAGGATGATGTTTGTCATCCATGTCTCCTGGTAGGTTTGTTCCAGAGTAACACACTGTTGTATTTTTTTTTTACACACTCTTGTTGATATCCACTTTATCTTTCTGCATTCCCATTAGATTAATAACTGCACGAGTGCAATACCAAAACACTCAGTCATACAGAGTGCAGAGGCGTAAACGCTCAACAGCTAATATCCAATGAGGCAAATAGAAAAGATGTGCGAACTATCCTGTGAGTGGTACATTCCGAATCCACTGTTCCTTGCTTAAGGTATCTGCTATCATACAGCTTTATCTTTTCTCTGTGCGTAATCACGCGTTTATGTCCATATCATCTGGTAGATTTCCTCTGGATTGCAAGCATTTGCTTGATCCTTATGAGGCTTCTACATATTATTCGTCCATAATGGGTTTTCCTATTTTTTTTTTTGTTCCTGTCCTTGAATCGTTTCCCTGTCTTCACTGTATACTGTCTACTGTTCTCTGTTGGAGGTTCTTGATTTCTTTAGCCCGTTGGTTTAACTGCGGCTCTTCTCGTCCATCTTCGAGGTAATCCGTCTTACTGTCCGTAGAATGGAGTTGACTACTTCTCGCGTTCCTAACACTACTTGTCTACTTGCATGGGGTACCGTACTGATACATTACTACTTACCCGACTAACTCATAAGTAAGTCTGTCAGGCCCACATGCTCCTAACGGAGTGCGGTCGTCCCATGTCTCGTTTAGTAAACTGGTAATGTCCGTCACACGGTTGTTGTGAAGTATTCTTTTGTCAATCTCCCTTTGATGGATATCCCTTTTTTTTCTTCTTCTTCTTCTTCCTTCTTCCTTTTTTTTTCTTCTTTTTGCTTGTTTTTTTTTGTGTAATAGT
This sequence comes from Limonium bicolor, assembly GCA_023374045.1. Taxonomy (NCBI): domain Eukaryota; kingdom Viridiplantae; phylum Streptophyta; class Magnoliopsida; order Caryophyllales; family Plumbaginaceae; genus Limonium; species Limonium bicolor. The sequence continues at coordinate 449,129,312 of CM041776.1, forward strand.
TCATGTTATCAGTTATCCTGTAATAAGTGCTATATTAGCAAACTTGTTTCTCCTTTTTTTTTTGATCTCATTGAGTACAACACATTTTCTTCTTTTTTTTTCTCCTGTTTTTTTTTATCATATCTCATCCATAGTTCATATTCGTCCCCTCATCCATGTAATTGGATGTATTGCAGATTGCATAACAGCTTGAGCAACTTGGCTCTTTACTTCCCAACCATCCTTACTGACGGTGGTGCATCTACAAAGGGTATGCTTGTCCATGAGGACTAAACATTTATCACTGGTAGTGATTAGCATTAAATGCCGGTATACACTGTTGGTATTTGGCTATAAGCCCTGTCTGAAAATTCCCAACAATTTAAACTGGTGTGGTTTACAGTCATAGTGGCTGTATAGTTTCCCCAGTTGCAGTGGTTGGACTAACGGTCCTTCCATAGTTGCATAAGTTTCTAATCTCAAGGTTTGTATGAAAAAGTTTGAAAAACATTTTTTTTATAAAAGGTTAAAAAAGTAGTAGTTGTTGTAGTTGCATTTGCAGTAGCTGTTACTGTTGCTGTCGCTGCACTTGCTGTAGCAAGTGCGCAAGGCAGATGGAAATTTCAGTAGTTTATTGTCATAGCGCTTGCAATAGCAAGTGCGCCATGCAGGTGGAAATTCTGGTTCAGTAATTCCCGGTCTTATTGACTCTTCGTCATTTGAGTATTGCTACATGATAATGTAAGCATTAACATCCTGTTCATATATATTTTTCCGTCAAGGTTTAAAGTTTACTGGTACTGAGTACACATAATCTCAAAAGTCAAACACAAATGGCGAGTGGTCCCCGACACACTCCCATATACTAATAACATAAGTCTGTTTAACATCCAAGGTAAGTACATAACAAAGTAAGTAAACAAAGTCTTCCACCAGCGGTCTCATGGAGTTAGGGTACTCATGCCCTATCTACTCCCTTGCCTCTATAGGCTCCAGCATCAGTAGATGTCTGGCCATTCTGACCGCCTCGTGGTACTCCAGATCCTCCAGCTGAGGTCTTCTGAGTATTCTTTGGTGGCCTGTAATTACGGCTCTCTGGGTTCATCCAACATTCAAATTCCCTATGGCCCTCCTTGTGGCAGCACCGACACTCGACCTTGCGGCCTTCGCAGTCGACCCCAGGATGGTCCTTCCCACAACGCTTACAGTAAAAGTGGCGCTGGGGCTGTCCGGTGCCTGATAGTAGTATTTAAGTTTAAGTTAAAATCTGTTGATATAGAGGTTAAGATTATATTTGAATTTAAGAGGTAGGTGTTCTCACCCTTAGGAGGTGTAGATCTCAGAGGCTTAGCATCAATAGCTGGGCCGGTCAACTGAAGGACAGGCTCTTTCCCTTTCTTTCCCTTGTGACCCTGTTGCCCTTTCTTTTGGAAAAACTTCCTGTTTAAATGTTTCGGGTCAGTATTTATAAGATATTTAGTATGGTAAACAATTTAGAGTGGGATAAGTCCTTACTTTCCCTTTTTCTGGCCTTCTTCTGGAGATGCTCCTCCACCCTCAGACTCTCCCTCAGGGTTCTTCCTTTTCTTGGCCCCGAGAGTCTCTTCCCGAGTCTGGAGCATTAGCTCCGTCCTCGAGGCAGCCTCATAACACTCTTGGAATCTCCTTGGTAAGTTCTCACAAAGTTAATTGGTAATGTAGTAAGTAAAGAATTTTATGGCTTTCATGTTAGCACCTGGATGGTAGTGTAGAGGGTAGCACCCATCGCTATCTGAATGCGAAATAATAGTCCTCCCCGGAACTTCTCGACCTTCACGGTCTCTGAGTAATCCACACCGGGAATGAAGTCCAGCTGACCAATGAATCGAGCGTAATACTCGTCCACGGTCAGACCTCCTTGGGTCAGTGTCTCGGACCCCAGGCGCTTCTTCTGTTCGAGATGTGCTGGGTAGTACTTCCCTCTCAGCAACTCGACAAAGGCAGCCCACGAAAAGTCGGGCGTAGCCAGGTGATGGTCCTTGACCAACCTCCACCAAGTGCTGGCTGCATCCTTCAGATGGAAAGCAGCAGTGGCGACCTTCTTGTCGTCAGGTACTTGTAAAGCTTCGTAGGCCTTCTCATGTTCAACAATGTAACGCTCCAAAGCTACGGGGTCTGTTTCCCCGGAATATGTAGGTGGTCGGGTCTCGCCAACTAACTTCAGGCAGTTCGTTTCCCTGGGCTGTAGCGGGTGGGCTGGTGCTCCTCCTATCTAAGTACCCAGCTGTGCAAGAACGGCTGCAACCGTCTCAGCAACTCCTGTAATGCCGGGGTCACGGCCTCCACCTCTTCCAGTACCACGCCCTCTAGTTCCACCAGACATCTGTAGTACAGTATGTCACATAAATACTTGGTAAATTACCGTACACAACCAATAGATATCAAGTTGCCTTAAGGCTAAACTGTCACGCAATTTGCGTTACTAGACACAGTATCTTTCTAAAACGAATCGTCCCGTACTTCCCAAATGTTTCCCATAATTTCCCAAGTCCTATGCTCACTGTCTTAACCTATTATCTCGTCATCAGAGCGGTACTCCGCTCTGATACCACTTTTGTAACACCCCTCTCAATAATCACGATATAATCTCTCACGTAGCAATAAATAAAACGTCTCGCAGCGGAAAAACAAATAACCATTACAAAACTCACTCGGGTGTCACCGGCCGTTACTCGCCCATGCGAGCAACGCAGCCAAACTACATCCAACTTCTAATACAAATAAACTGCTAACCGCAGTGATAACGAGAAACTCCTATATATCACACTAAGTCCATAAACCATAAACATCGACAAGTGAGCATCTACCCAATCCTGAATACACAACCTTACCATAATACAATTCACCATCTTCATTGCTATACCACATCTCCAAGTGAGGTGACAAAAGTACACTCCAATTACCCTGTTCCTGCTCTTCAGCTCCGACAATGATCAACAATGTAATGGTGTAGTATCAGCGATAGACGCTGAGTATGCCGGGCCTGGACCCTAATGGTCACTTGTCATTTTAACCATCTTATTATTAAATTGGTTTCATGCTTTTCCTTTTTACAGTTATAATCAAAACTGAAGCATAAATGTATAATATATATTATCAACCATCCAAATATCCATAATCATTTAACCGTCCATCCAATCCAAACATTCATTTAATATTCCATACAACATTTATATATCGAACGTATCGAGAAAAACAATATAATGTACAATGTACATTCGCCGTAGCGTACAGTTTTCATATTTAATTTACCTTAGCCTTGTAGGCTCCATCCAACCATCAACACACAATAAAATAACCACAAGTATAACCAATGAACAACAAAGCGAAACAACGAGAATAATAAACAAGTATTAAGTCTCGTCCATAGTATTGTTCACCACTGTATAAGTCTCAATTGTTTTAGTTGTTCAGTTATACCTAGTGACAATGCTCGTTAAAACGACATGTCTCTAGTTACCCATATATTATGGCGGGTCACCCACGGCAGTAGCCACTCCAACGGTAGAGTCTCTGACCAACGAGCCATTCTAGCTCACGGGAAATTTTCTTGATACTTACGGACCCGTACGCGGACATCCTGGTATCGTTTTTGTGATCACAGCGCGCACCAAGAGCCACATCTTGGCTTTACTTCCATTCCATTAATTAATTATACCATCGCATCGCATTACCAAATTTTCTAACACAGCAGACTAAGGTCAATAGTCCAATCCGGAGTCTGTAAACTCGGGATCCAGTGCTAGATACAAGAGCGGCGTATAGAAAGCCAATGCTCTGTATAAAAGTCTCAGATAATATGTATATGTTATTATCATAGTGCTACAACGTTTTACTTACGTTCCTTATATTTCATATAAGATAGCACCATAGCCGCTAGTTCGTTTTATATATATAGGTCCATATATACGAACCAATACTGTTAACTCAACAACAGAAAATCATAAGCAGCTATAAATATACAATTCAGACAAACAATCTTATCACAGATCACACAGAAGTCTGAACTGAGGAAGCCCTCAGAGACAATCCGAGACACAAAAACATACAAGTTATATCAACCAAATCCGAGCCCAAGGAGCAACCTTAGGACAACTCGGATCAAACCCCTTTACATACGTTCACCCTGATTGTATTACGGTGGAGTATGAATCAGCAAGATCCTATGCTCCGTGTAGTCCGCTAGCTCGTCGAGCGTCTTGTCAGAGGTACAATCTAAACGGTAATAAACTATAAGTCAGTCTCCATGACTAACTACATCCGGTATCTCCGAATATAAGTAACCCCGACAGTTCACCCTGTTTTCTATAGTTGTTCGTTACGGGTTTCTCTAAAACAGTCGGTTTTGTTACTTAAAACGCGTACGTCAAAACTATTTCAACTGTTAAGTTTAATTCCTTATATTTCTTTTAATTTATCCACATCTAGTTTAGGTACGTAACCTATAGTTGCATGTATTCATGCATGATTGTAGTATATTATTATTTTTTGTATTGTATCCAAAACTCATAACTTATAGTTCATGACTATATACATTTCTTTAAATCACCACCATCAAATCATATGGTTTCCAACCAAAAGATATATCCACCTTATATACATTATCCTTGTGTATGTATATATTTACCACGTAGGTAATTCCCATGAGTTTCATAAACTCTTGTATTTTATGTTACATTTTATCATCTTTTATTGGATGATTATTCCCATTAGTTGTATTATATTATACAACTTATATTAAGATTATTATCCTAATATCATGTAACATCTTATGTTGTATAATTACAACTCCTAAGGTTTATTCCATAAACACCTTAGTTTATAAATCTCATTTATTATAGTTTGTCACATTATTTTATGTGAGTACCCTTCCTTATATTAATTCCATCTAAACCATATCATTGTCATAACATTTATAACATTATAGACCTTAGTCTAAAATTCATCTCTCAACTCTTATTAACTCAGTATAGCCCTTAACTTAATTTAAATTCCGTTTTGACCACATAACATTATGTAATGTTATACCATATACTAATACCATACTATGTGATATTTTTATTCCCTTTAACTTATAACCTATAGTCTTTATACAAAACTATTTATTATTGCCTCTTAGGCACCATAAGAAAATCTTATTCTTTTCCATAAACCATAGTTTCCTTTATTTACAAAATCACCCCTTTTTTTACCATGTTATATATACCATTTAATATAACATTTCTAACTTATAAAAGAGTATAACCTATGGTTATTTTTTTGTAAATTCCGAACAGCCCTTGTGCTATTCTATAACTGCCATTTGGCCCTATTTATAACATATAGTTCTTCCATATCATTAAAACCATATTTCATACACATATCTTAATAAATTCTCTTAATAATTCTAAAAATCACCAAATTCCACCAAAGGGTTATAAATATCCTTATTAACCCATATACTTTTGGTATTTACCATTCCACCATCTATTTTTCTCCAAAGTGTCATAATGACATAATAACTATATATTATACATATATAGTTCATTTTAATTCCAAAATCCACCAAATAAATTCCTAAAAATTCCTAATAGCCCATGGGTGTTTAAAATACCATTTTACACCCTTAATTTTCGATAATAACATATTCACCACATATGTTATAAAAATATTACCATAAGATTCTTATCTTATTATACAACCTTAAATAAGTTATTTAACTTATCTAATTTGGTCAAAACCTAGCATATGGTCACGGTTGACCACCTTAATATTTCCTTGACCACCAATTCCTTATAATTACGGTTTAGTACCCAAACTTTCTAAAATTCACCATTTAACCCCAAAACTTTATAAAATCTTATAAGCTTTATTTTAACTCCTTTTTAACTCTAATTTTCGGCTTTATTTTTCTAAAGTCCCTAAATTTAATTTAATTACACCTAATACCCCATTTATTTTCGGTAATGCATTTATACTACTTAAACTTAATTAAAAGCTTGTAAATGCATAAATAAAATGGCCTAAAATACATGGCCTTATTACAAACATTGGCTTGCAAAATAAATTACACATAAATGTCCCAAAATACATATAAAATTTCGGCCTCACCATATAATTTTCATTTATTTACCAAACTTCCACATAATGTCTTAAATTTGACATTTATGCTTGTTTAATTAGTTATAAAATTTATTAAGCCATTCCTTAATCATTTTAAGGTCAAACAAGACCTTATTTCACCTCTTCACTCACGGCAATTAATTAGGAATAGCTTAAACTTGTATTAATGTAACAAGTTAAGGTTTTAAGTAATTTATACCTTGATTTAACCTAGATAGAACCTTGTTTGGTTCGGCCACCTTAAATAGAAATTCTCCACAGCTTGTTTTACATGTTTTCAAACAGAGAACAAGGCCTAGTTAGTCTCCAAGCAAGATCTAACCATAAGAAGTAATTTAATGTAAGATTTAAGGCAAAAATCACCTTAAGAATGCAAGGAGAGTTCAAGATGGTTTCAGCCTGAATCAAACACACCACAAGGTGTTAGATCCACCATATTGACATAGGAAATAGCTAGATCTCAACAAACTACCTTGTTATTAGGTTTTACCTTGGAAAAATGCCTTAAAAGAGGGTATTTCCTTTGGATCTCGGCCACCTTTGCTCCAAATGGCTAACCAACAGATTCCACATGAAAAGGAGAAGAAGATTAGGCTATGACCAAAGGTTCACAGCCGAACTTGAAGGGAATCAAAAGTTATGAGCTTAAAGCACATTTTTACCTTAAATGGTCAAGACTTGAACTTTCCTCCTTAGATCTGGTTATGTACGAAACCAACACTTCCTATAACCTCCACATCACTCTACATAGATGTATAGAAAAGGTTGGAGTGTAGATCAATCGAAAAAGGAAGGAAAGATGAAGAAAATGGGCATTTTTATGCCTTAAGAGCTTACCTAGAGCTTGAAACCTCATCAATGGTGCTTGGAACTCTTACCTACGGTGGAGAGGAGCCAAAGGGAGCTCAAGGACAGAGAAACCTCGGCTGAAGAGAAGAAATGAAGGGGAAAGACCTAATATTGCCTTAAAGCACCTTTTGCATTTTTTATGATTTCCTTGCTTTGATGACTCATCAAGTCTGATTGGGGTTGGATAATTGGAGCTCAATCAGTGGAGACAAGAGGAGGAGGCAGCCGTCCAAGATAAGGGAAGGTAGGGTAGTGTTTGATTCAAATTTTGATTGAAAATGGAGTTATAATGTTACTTTAGTTCATTTATTGTAAGGTGACTAAGCATTCTTGTCTTGTACCAGCTTGGAGCACCGAAATGCAAGGAGGAAGAGGAGCAAGTGGAGGCTCCAATTCGGTTGGCTCACATGGGTAAAGGTAAGTGGAGCCCACTTTTTTTGTTTTATAAGGTAAAGTTTGTCTTTATTTGTTATTTTATGCAAAAGTAAGGGCATATATTTAATTGTCATATGTCACTTGTCCCTTGGTCTGTTAAGAGACTTAATTATCTGATTTCATATGGTCCATTTCGTGGTCAATGGTCAACATTGACCAACTTAGTCAATGTTGACCCAAACGGGCCCCACATTAGGGTTTTATTAATATTTTAATATTAAATTTGTAAAAATTCGTAAATTTCTGGAATTAAATTCCTAATATCATATAATATGATATTTTATATATTTAAAGGTAATTATAACCTTTTAGCCCATTTAAAACCAATTTAAAAGGCGATTACACAAAAACGTGCTTTAAGGAGTTTTAGTGCACATTTTGTGTCGCAAGGTGTTTCTGGGCTCTGTTTCCTTTGACAACGGTTTTGTTGTGTTCCTTACATGATACTTGATCATGGTATTCAATTTATATCATTTAGAGGTCATTTGATTTTAAGGTTTTCCTAGAGCACCTTTTTGCCCTTTTTGACCTTGAAGCATGTAAATGCTTTTTCTTTGTGTTGGAGTGTTGTCCAACGGTTATATATGTTTAATATTATGTTAATATACTTAGGACAAATTTTTAGGTCCTAAGAAGTTCATTTGGGTATTTATTTACCCTTAACAGTCAAAGGGTGCAACATCTTGTTTTGTGTTGACCGCTGTTGATCTCAGTTGACTTTTAAGGCATGTTAGGCCTTAATTAATGTGATTAAATATTTAATCCATATTTAATAAGTTTGGGGTATTTCATCAGTTGTTCAGTTCGAGTTTTCCTTTTTCCGTACTAGTTTTCTGGTGTCTCGACATTTTACTAAATATATATAGATTAATAGCACTGAACCATATATTTTATTTTATTAAAAATCTTCAAAATAGTTGTCGTACTCAATAACATCATATTCAGTCCTTTATATATCTTTGTTTTAACTATTGATTTTGTGTTTGTGCCCAACCCGTGAGTACTACTATATTTTTTTAGAAGAGCATGTTTGCTACTATTTTGATTATAAAAGCTACGAAGAGTAGTGCCTGCGTTTAAAAAGTTTTTGTCGGACTTACGTTTTTCGCTAACACCAGTGCCATGGGGAATTAATGATTTAAGCAATAATCATAAGGATTTGATATCGTAAGAACTATTGTATTAATCTATTATACTTTTCTTTAATTTAAGGTTCGACAATGTTCGTTTACTTTGCTTCTGATAACTACTCTTTTTTTTAAATGTTGTATATATGCGTACGGTTATCGGTATATAGAATATAGTTAATTTTTTGCACATGGAATACAGTTTTTTGAATGATTTGTTTTGGGACCTAGTTTATTGCTTTCTGAGCCGTGGATGACTAGGTCGAGTTATCCCGTAGCGCGCTATGTAGAACGTCCTTCTGTATCTGTATCACGGGTATCCCTGTTCTGTTATCTGGAGTCGACGGGCTCATTCTATTATCTGGGGTCTTCTGACCCATTCTGTTATCTGAGGTCTTCGGACCTATTCTGTATGCTCTGAACTAGGGTCCCTTTACAACTCTGTTTCCGATATGTTCTGATTTGTATAGATTCTGCTCTGTTTTCAGTGAGATTTGAAATCCGGTTTCAGTACTTGTGTTATTATTATTTTGATACATATATATATGTATAATTAGGGTCAGTAAAAATTTTTTGAGCGTTGCTCATTTTTGTTGACGTTTGTTGCTTACTGAGCGTGTGGTTGCTCACCCCTTTCCATTACAACATTTTGCAGATTAAGGATTAACCAGCTGGAGGTCCTTTGCTTTTATTTGCCGTTCCAATTCAGCTTTAGTCATGTGCGATTTTTAACTTATTCCTATGGTCTTATTTATCTGACCTTATGTTTAGATACTTAGTTTTATTCGGCCTATGTATATTGGGCTTTATTAGTATTCGGTTTGGACTATTCATTTATAGTTATTGAACAATATTTGTAATCTGAATTTTTGGGAAGCCTTGCGTGCTCCTAGTCTTTTATTAGCCCGCGGCGTGTCTATACCTTAGAAACTAGGCCGGTTTTGGGATTGTGACAATCAAAACTTCACAATCAGGATATCCTTTATCTCCTAGGTAATACTTACCTAACACATTTTATGTCATTGTAAATTACACAAACAACTTGTCAACAACACATTATTTTATACAACGGATAGGATGAAGAACATACCTGATGGCAGTGTAGGGAATCTCTGCTCAATGTCGTTTCAAATACGCTCTTGTATCATGGGCAGATCCCTTCTATCCAGCACACACGAACACAAACAACATGTCAATATCACAGACGGCCAGAACATTGGTAGGGTGTTACACCTTTCCTATTGATAAAACGAACCCTATCCTTTTCGGGCACGGTCAGTTCATCATGACATCCGTCGAGAGCACCAACACAATCCTAATACAGTAGATGTCATTAATGCATAGCAGAAGTAACTCATAATCTACGGAGTATGTAGCTAATTACCTTAACAGTTGGATAACACTTCTGATTGTTCTGGATGTGTGTCGGGATGCTTCGAAATCTTAACATCTCTTGGTTTGACAATGTCTTTACCAAGTCATCCACATGCTTCTAAAATATCCCCAAAGTGTGTTGAAATTGACGACCTCGAGTGTTGAAACCTTTCCATAGAATCTCTGTTGGCGCACCGATGACTAAGTGTCCTTAAAACCATGCTACTTTTTCCTTCACACTGATGTATACCTTGTTGCTGATGTAGTTGAAATACCCCGAACTTAATTAGGGTGATTAAATTACTCTAATATTATATTTGAGGGCCTATTAGTGCCTAAAGAATCTTGGTAAAGAAAATAAATCCAAAAGAAAAGAGAAAACGCTTAAAAAGCGAAAAACACTAAAATGGGCGTTATGTGACCATAGGAGGAATACAACCTCGAGAGTGGTATTAGATGGACTTAAAAGGCTTAATAGTACCTAATTAATATACGGGAACAATTCCCGAAGAAAACGGATCCATAAAAAGAATTAAAAACACTAATAAAGTTTTAGCGCACGTTTTTTGAGAAAACCCGAAAACGTGACTTTGAGTGGTCAAATAAACCCGTAAAAATTATAGTTCATTAAATAACTATAAATAAACATTAATGGAAGCTTAAGAGCCATTAAAATTAAAGAAACGAGAAAAATCCTGAAAACGGGCCCGATTAGTGAATAGTGCTAAAACCGGGTAAATTAACGAGCATTTTCCGTAAAAGACGAAAAATGCTCCAGCTTGTAATATACATGGGGCCGGTTTTTAATAAGGAGATCAGCCCCCACTATTAGTAATAAGCTAGAAAGAAAGAAAGAAAAGAAAAGAAAGAAAGAAAAAGTAGAAAAGTAACTCCCCTCTCTCTCTCCTCCCTCACTTTCTCCTTTTCTATTCTCTTTCCTCCCTTTCTTCTTCACCATCTGTCTCCCTCCTCCTCTCTGGTTTCTGGGCGATTTTGAAAACCCCCATGGCTACTCCACCTTCTCCTACATGCTCTAGCCACATACAAGCTCCAAATGCAAAATAAAATACATATTCCTCTTCTCCTTCTCAAGCTCTACACTTCTCTCTTTTTAAAATTCCAAAAGGATGCACTTAATATCCATGGGTTTTTCCCATTTGAAGAGAAAATGGCACCATCTTGTAGCTTGGAGTCTCCTCTCTCTCCTAAGGTAAAAAGATTCATAAAAAAACTCGTTTTTCCTCCTTCTCTTGTGTTGGCCGATTTTTGCCCATTCTCATGCCTTATTTTCTTCTTGTTTGGAGCTTTGTTTCAACCCTCCAATGGTGGAGTAAGTCCCTTCTTGATTCAAGGGTTAAAAACCCTCATAAAGCTCCAAAGGTAAAAACCTAGCTCTTATGTTCTAATCCCTTTTATTGAATTAGAATTTTTCTAAAGGTTAGAATTTAATTACATTCCTTTTATGTTTCTTGGATGTTGGGAATGGAGTTTGGCAACTCCATTTCCCATTTGACCGAACTGAGGAAGAGGAGAGGAGAAGACTTGAAATGGGAACTCATGGGAATTTAAGGTAAGAAAACTACCTTAACTACTACCTGATAAGTGGGGAATTTATCTATATTTTTATGCTTTGCTGTTTATTATTTTATGCTATAATGTTATATGTTTCCCCATTTAAGTGCGTATTATGTTAAATATTAAAATTATTCCTCACATGTGGTTTTTATGCTGTACAGATAAAATACAGGTTTTTATTGTATAATTTGACAAAGGTGTGTATATACATATACACACTCACGTGGGCTGCATTGGAATGATTTTCACGTCTTTATTATGGATGAAATCATTAGCAGCTAATCATCATTGATCGCTGCACCTGCACGGGCCGACAACTTCTTCCTGGACTCTGATGTTGGAATCGACAGTGGCGCAGACCTCTCCTTGGACCGGGCAGACAAGACTTTAGAGGCGCAGGCATTGGACCTGACGTGGGCTGCAACTTGGCTGTGGGCTTCATGTATGTATATGCATGCAGATGAACAGCCCATGCACGTACAATTCAAAGTCGTAGACACTAGAGTTCAGCCGCAGACTTTTCAAGCATGCACACGGGCCAATACTACAGTGAATGAACATTCATCTTATGATTGGGCCGACCAAATTCGAGAGGCATGCACACACACTCGTGGGCCATTCACATGCACGTGAAGGACAAGGGGATAGCAAATAACTGAGGCGCAGACTTGAGCATAGGAGTGGGCCGACAAATTAAAGGACGGGGCGTAGACAATTGAGACAGCAGCCCATCCAGACTTTTATGAATGGGGAAATGGAAATATTAAGTGACATGAGCACGACGACAATATATATTCGACAGTAGACGAAACAGACGAAAGACACATATTATGATACAGAACCAAACCCTAGCCACATAGTTTGAGAGCCGGGACAGAGAACAGAAGAGGGAAACATCAGTCAGTTCTGACAGACCAGAGCAGAAGATAAAGACTGAATTCATCATCGACCCACAATTAGATGACGTTTTCTAATCTCTTTAACATTGTTATTATTTCTTTGTCTCCAATGTCTGAGTAGTTGTTAGAATTCTGGTTTTACTATGGACAACTAGTTTATTGTTTTCTTTCCGAGTTGTTAAATATAAATTCTATACAGATTGTAGTTTTGTTCCTAGTTATTTATTGAATTCTCTTGTGATTAATTATTGCTTGAGTTATTTGGTATGAATTGCTTACAAGTGAGAACTGCGGCGTTCATTAGACCTTAGGAATATTACCAGTGAAACTACAGATGGCAATTCCTGGGGATTAGCTGACTAGAAACCAGATGAATCATTAATGCTACTAGTTAATTAGTAAATTCGTAACGAGAGTTAGGATTTGGGAATTGCTAGTAAGGATCTATCTTGCGGGAGACCGGTTTTAGATTAATTTAGATATGAGGTTGCAATTTAGAATTTAGAAAACACTCAGGAAGGGAAATGATAAACTAGGGAGAAGTAGTAAACCAGGATTCACCTTTTAGATTTGTTTAGAAGATCATATTTTATTGTTTTATTTTAGTTATTTAATTTCTACAATCAAACCCCCAATTTATCATTGTTATTTTTCTATAGTTTATTAGTTCGATTAGTTTAGAGATTAAACTAGACACAACCTCCTTTGGTTCGATAACCTAGAGAATACTACCTAGGAAAACTTGCTACGACAGACCAGTACACTTGCTGCAATACGTTTCATACCGTACACTACCTTTATTGTTTTAGTATTTTTGGGAATGGGAAAACCTAAATAATGAACCAAAATTTGATGGAAATGTGCTTGGATTGGTTAGATGAGGAACTTGGGATTTGTTGTTTGAATTGAGGGCTTAGAAGCTAAGATATTTGAGTTTGTTGTTATATTGTGCTTTATTGATATTTTGGGAGCTATAATGTTATTTGATGATTTGGATAGAATTATTGATGTGTTGGTAGGAACCTTTAAGGGTGTGGCAACTTTAGGAGTGGTTTAAGTGAAAATTGGTGAAGATTGATGGATTTGGACATGTTAGGTTTATGGGGAGGTTATGTCAAAATTTTGGTAGAAAATGAGTGCTTTTAGGTGACTTGGTAAGTGGGAGAACTTAGGTGTTAGTTGGGTTGTTTAGAGTTGAGTAATAACCGTGAAATGGTATTTGGAGAACTACAAGGAGAGAGATAAAAATCTGTAGCAAAATGACTTGTGAAAATCTTAGAATTTCAAGAAAAAGAGTTGGTGTTTATAATATTGGAAATGAGAGTGAACTTGGGTTTTAGAAGTGCAAATGTATAGGAATGATTGGGAATGGTCATTAGGTGATTTGGTAAGGTTGTTAAGAGGTAGAAACTAGCAAGAAGAAGCTAGAAATGCACAAGTGTGCAAAATGTGTAAGTGGGAATGAATTTTGTAGAAAATGAACAAGAATTGGAGTGAGGATTTGACCAAGGAATTGAAGTGGTTTAGAGCATGTTTTGAGGTGTTAAAATGTGTAGAAAACTTGTGGAAAGATTAGGGAAAGATTTAGGGTGGATTAAGGATTGATTTGGGCTGAAAATTTACCTTAATAACAATTTTTAGCAGGGTTCGGGACTTAGGATAGGAACCAAGTCCCGGACCGCATCAAAAAACAAGACAAGAGTAAAAACTGGGATTGGTCCGTGACCTAGGTCCAGGACCAAGTCCCGGACCAGGGTAGAAAATGTGGCCGAGAGTACATCAAAGCATTGGTCCGGGACTTTGGGTCCGGACCAAGTCCCGGACTACCCCCAGAATTCAACCGTGAGTGTTTTAAAGGGATCTAAACATGGGGGATTGATTGGTATTAATTTTAGATGATTTTTAGGAGTTGCTTGGTGACCTTTAAAGGTCCTAAGAAGTATAAACAAAGGTTAGAAAGTGAGTAAGTTGTGGAACTAAGTACGCTAAGTTAAATCGAAATAACGGGATAACGGGGTTAATTACGGGAGTACTAGTTTACATACCGTGGTACTTTAAATTAATGGAGATGTTTGAAATATTATCAGTGGACCAAGAGTAAACCGAGGAACAAGAGGTGACCCGGTAAAAGTAAAACCATGGTGCAAGGTATGATTTTCTTATCCTCCGTATGCTAAAAGAGCTACTCTGATTTGTGTGCTTGTTTGACTGTGTGATCACCTAAACAAGATAAATGCACGAATCGGTTTGTTTGCACTTTCTTGTGCTTGCTTTGTATTGTTGCTAGTTGGATTGTACTTTGAAACTGAAGTTTGTATACTTCATGAAATGTGTGAATTGTGAATGAATTGCTTGAAAGTTGATTATGTATTGTAGTTCGACTCATGGTTGAGTCTTGTTTGATTAAAGACTCAAAGAAAGAGTCAAGTTGTGAACTAATGAAAACGTGGTAACACACTAAAGCTATCGAACCAATAAACAATAACATAAACCTATGAACTCACTAGAACGTGAGAGAATTGTACGGGAGAAGTAAACTCCCGATAACGATTAGAGAACCGAGTTGATTTAATCCACAAAACAACTAGTAGTGGAAGTGTATAAGGAACCTCTACTTAGAGGACTTGATAATTGTTCAAACAATGAACCATGAGAAAAGTAAATAATGTTAAGGGATCACCAAACCCCTTAGAAAAATAGTCGACCCCAATGAGAGGAGCCGACTAACATAAACCATGTCCCGAACATGAGAGTATTCAATAAGTTGGGTAAAACCTTAAACCTTAGAATACTAGACATTGTGAATTCCTTAAGCTAATGGAGGATATCGAGAGAGATACTTCTAGGCTAATCTATGAGATTGTGAAATGACTCCGAGAGAGGAGTTTTGGGAATTTGAGTAGTCCGGTAAAGCACCGGACATTTGAGAATTTGAGGAGCTAAATGCATAGCTCCATTTGTATTTGTAAGCCCGGTGGTGGGTCTTGTGTATGACCCTACCCGGAGGTCGTGGCTAAGACTTAAAAGATGCCTTTGAGTATTGAGTATTGGTTTGAGAATTGAATTGAGAATTTGAGTATCGAGTATTGAGTGAAACTTGAAAGACTTGAGAAATTGAGTTGAGTGGTGACTAGATTTGAGTATTTTAGAGCTTGCTTGAGGTTGAGAGTAAGAGAACTTGAGTAAGAGTACCCAAGAGAGTGGGTAAAGCAATGAGTAATTGAGTAAGGCATAGTGAGGTAGAAACCCTCAAGGCCTAAGATTAAGTAATACTAACTAACAAACTTATTGTGTTAGGGTATCTGTATTCCTTGGTTGAATGTGGACTATTTGTGTGAATGTACATATATAATGTATGTTGCAAGCATGTTGATTGAATAAAAATGAATCACATGTTCTCGACCCAAGTAGTCGGCGTACCCCTGTTAGCATGCGGGGTATGCAAATTTCATATGCAGTAATTTGCTGAGCCCCTAGAGGCACCGTTTTTATTTTCTAGGTACATCAAAGCCGTCAACCGTTCGAGAGTAGGACAGGGTCGTTATTAAATATGGGTAGTTGTTTAAGAAATTGTATTTGTTGTATTGTGGGAATGTAAGATTGATAAGTTGGGAATTGTAGTAGACTCGGTATAGTACTGGATGGTTAATGTATTTGTATAACTTGGATTTAAGGTTTGTATTTGAGTCGAGATTGATCAAGGAATGGCTTGTATAGTTTGGTTTGTAGTACTCCGTATAATAAGACCTATCAGACCGATAATGTAATTTGGATTGTTGTATTTGAGTTTGGATTGGTCTTGATAGTCACGTAAGTGACTATCGACATTGTATCACCCCCGGTTGTAGTTGGAATTCCACTACTTGTTGTTGGTAATTGAGACGGATTAGGAGATAATTGTGTGATTACTGGTATGGGGTGTTACAATAAGTGGTATCAGAGCGATACTTCACTCTGATGGACTAAATACTGAGTTTAGGGAAATACCGAGTTAGGAATTAGAGACTTACGGTTAAGGGTTGAGTTTTAGCGTGTGAGGTACGCTAGTTAGGAACTTCCAGTGCGATCTGGATACCTACATAACCAATCCCGCCCTCTGCAACCCCCGTTTTAAAGTTGGGGAAAGAACACCAGAGAGATGGAAAGACCTCTCATACTCGGGAAACCCCGATCTGGCAGTTGTAAAATAAATCTTACAAAAGAAAGAACCAGTCATACGGTAGATTCCAAGAACTGGAAATCCCGAAGACGGTTCCCGTTTGAACGACAATAACCGTACTTAAGGGCAGAAGATTGAGAAATCCTAACTAAAGGATAATGAAATTTACGGCATCATGGGGCGACGTGCTTCGCAGTCGTGAGAACCATGCGTAACCGGCAAGAAAGAAAGCACAACCGCGCAATGAAGCGATAAAGGTAGAGTAACAAAACCCGAGACAAGGGAGTCTGCGGACGACAAGCGTTTGACCATACCGTCAACAACATACAACCGACTAAGGAATTAGTCAAGGTTGGATTAACTCCAAACCTACAACGCCAAAGGGCGGTAATACCCAAATAACATATTTCAGACAACTATGGGAGTACTCATAAACATACCCCAAAGGACTACGACGTAGCTCCTAAGGATTAGTCAAACCTAGGTAACCACCGTAAGGGCGTGGGAACGAGCAACAACCAGGGTACCCGGAGTACCTCAAGGATCGGGAAAGCACCCGAATTATCGACAACCATGTCAAGAACACGGAGAGACTACTCAGGAAATTGATCACTAAGATCAAAAGATCAATGGAAGATCCAATAAAAACACCAAATTTGGATGGAAACAATATTGTAACCGGTATATGTTAACCTGAAAATCGACGTACCCGCGCACTTGCCAAGGCAAGTGCAGCAACAACAAGGCAAATTGGGAGACTTTTGACAACCAACAAGTACTTACTAAAGTACCACCATATCAGTGAAGCAGACATAGGACCACAATCCTAAGAACTTGAAGAACAAAACCTTGGAAGGCCTAACGGCCTGACCACCATATTAACAAACATACCGGTCAGCGAGAAGCTAGACTTGGTCAATACTTCAGACATGGCAACACCATGAAATTTTTCTTTCATACCCAAGATTTTTCTTTCAGTCACAACCCTTTTCTTTCAAAACCACAAACTTTTTTTTAATCTCAGATTTTTAAAACCAAACCAGAAGAATCACGGTGAGTATCATAGAATGACACAAGAGGAGTTGACAATAAAATACTTCACCTAGGCGTGTGACGAGCACTACGAGGTACCCAAATGCGGGATGTGGGACGACCACACTCCGAAGGAGCTTACGGGCTTGACAGACCACTTGTGAGTTAGTTAGGTAAGTGGTAACGTACCAATAAGGTACCCCACATATGTATACATGTAGTGTACGAAACACGGGAAGTAGTCGACTCCGTTCTACGGACCATAAGGTAAATTCAAACCGAAACAGTTGGATACCTTGAACAATCGAAGGAACTCAGATAAGCTTACAAGCTAAGGGAGTCAAGAACTTACTCCAAGAGGATGATTAAGAGTTAAAGTGCGAGAAGCACTAACAACTGAATAAAGACATAGGATATGTCTCAAAAACCTTGAAGTAAATGCATGGAACAACTGGAATGAGTACCCGGTCTAAGCCCGGTAAGGCAAATGCCTAACGTGAACACACCAATGTTCAATGGACAAGATAAAATACCTAGAGTGATCATCTAAGGTACCGGAGGATACCAAACACCACCGAAGAAAATATCAAACCGGCTAAAAACATAAGAGATGCACCCACGGTCTACCCTAAGAACGGGAGACATATAACCCTAAATGGGACAATTTGAATCCAGGACCACAATGCGGAGTAACCGATCATACTCATAAGTTAGCCAAAGGTAATGGTGTTAGGAGCAATCCTTGAAGGGTGTTGGAAGCGTGACAAGAGCGCAAGAGCTAGAATGAACACTCGGTTGGAACACCGAAGGGATCCCACTTACCAGGGGATACCCTAAATTGGTAAATGATACAGATTAATACCAAGATACTTGAAGGGCATCCAACGGACCGGAAGCATGAAACAATGATCCTTATCATGGAGCCCAGTGTTACCTCCAAACTAAATTACGGTATACGGAGAAGCAATGCTTGTAAACAGCCTACAATGAGAGGAGCTCTAGGCAACGAGGCTAGTATGCCATGAAACTATTACAATACATAATCCAACGGTTACAAAACCGGTTGTGAACCATATGAGAGTTGTAAAGAACGACGTCAATAAGATTGTTTAATAACTAACAAGCAAGGATACCACTCGTTATCAGCGAATGTCTGAAAGCACATCCCTCCAAAACTACTAATGTAGTGAAGCTTGAGCATACTATTATTGCCAAGCAAAGTGGAATATGCTACTATAGCAATTATTGGAAACCAAAGAGTAACCGGTTTAGAAGGAACGATGTATGGGTATAACTAACCTGAAACATAAAACCAATTGCTCAAGGAGCTCAGAAATATAAAAGAATCTCATATTCTATAATCAGCCAAGAAAATGGTGAACCATTGTCTAAATGGTAGTAGAACATGAGCAGAAGCTAATGAATAGCGGATGCCATGGGAACCAAAGTTGGAAGCAAACACGAATATGGTGCGCAGCAAGCGACCAATACATGTGAATAAATCACACAATAATATGGAGTTGATGAATAAAGATGATAGACAGACCGGGCAACAAGGAAACTATGTTCATTCCTATTGCAATCCCATAAAAGATTTACTGCCAAGGGTTTACGCCTCTACACTCTGTAGGACTGAGTGTTTTGGTATTGCACTTGTGCAGTAA
Organism: Limonium bicolor; assembly: GCA_023374045.1. Lineage (NCBI taxonomy): Eukaryota > Viridiplantae > Streptophyta > Magnoliopsida > Caryophyllales > Plumbaginaceae > Limonium > Limonium bicolor. The sequence goes on from CM041776.1 coordinate 449,148,546, forward strand.
CGATCTAGTGGGATAGCTAGGAATTTGGGAAATGTCAATTGTGGTAAAGGTAGAAGGAAACTTATAAAACCATAAGGACCGATGCATAGAAGATGCAAGGTCATGCAAGTAAAACACTTGTACAGAACCGTTTAAGTGGGCATAATTTAGAAGCCACTGACAACAGAGGAAGCACTATAACGAAGTAGTGGCTTAACCTCAACCGACAACATGTCGGGAGAACCAAGTGAATAATCACTCAAGTACACAATAGTATGTACATTGATTCTAGAGAGCTGGATAGAAACCTGTAACTCATTGAGTTCGCGTACGGTAAAGAAATACCGCGCTTGATTGATAAACCTTATTGCCAACATGAAAAGGGAGAAAAAGGTGATGTCTAACACAGTAAGAATAATGAAAAAGGCAAACAACCCGAATTATCAAGGTCGCGCAGCAGAAGCTAGTGGGCCCAGAATTCTAAGGTTTAGTACACCTAATGAATAAATGGCTAATTATCAATGCCTTGAAGCCTCTAAGGCTAGAACCGAACCCGGTTAAGAGTTAAACAAACACAATGAGAATTCTTGGTGCAGGGACTAACTAACAATATAGTAAAGACCCTTTGACCAGAATATATTGTGTAATAGACCGCATGGAAGTTGAACCACTCCGTGACGGCTAAATGCCTTAGACCTATGTCCAATGTTGACACATGGTAGATTACGTGGGCGTAATCCATTTTTAAAGGGGGTGGGGCGAAAACTGTGAAATGTATGTTTTACGTGAAAGTGCGTAAACTGCAATGCGCATAGAGCAAAAAAATTTGTCTTGATGATTGGTACTTATGTTACATAAACATATGTATACCATTCATAGTGTAATTATGGTTGATTGTGAGACTTGAAGTGGAAAGGAGTATTGATTGGGAGATTTGAAGTGGAAAGGAGTAGAGAAACTCCAGGGGAATGAGAACCCCGATTGGTATTAGCATGGGAAATGAGTATGTTTGAGGAAATGAGGAGTATAAATCGGTATGAAACCGATGTTGAACCTAGTGGGAAGTGAGTCCCCTAGGTAACTTGATTTGATGGTATTTGTGAATAATTTGAGGATAGAAATCGATTTGACTTGTGAACTATTGAAAGATAAAAAAACTAATTGGAGAACTAACTTTGAATTTCTTAGGTAAGTATTTTGAGATAAATTGAGTAATAACTGATGAGATGACTAGTAAGTGACTAAATGGATTCTAGAAATTGGTAAATGTATTGATGGGTGGTTATGACTAGAAAGATAAAAAGATAGAAAATGAAAATGCTTGACGACTTGATTGGATGAATTGAGGTGGGAGGTGGAACTTGATTTGCTAGGATCAAAGGAAACTGAACACAAATCAGGGTGGATGGATAGTTCAACACCAATGCTGATCACATTGGGGTTGAATGACTCTTGAAGCTCCTTATAAGTGGCCACAAGTAATCACACTAGTAAGAGGTGAAACTAACATAAATTGGAACTTGGAGTTGGATTGAGTTTTCAAAATGAATTTTCCAAACTGATTTTGACACAATGGTTTTCTTCAAACTTGAGAATGAGGATCGGTTTTGAGACCGCTCCCACGGGCGCTAGTTGGACCTTCTCAAGCTAGGCACCGGTATCGGGTCGAACCTCAGGAATAAGGCTGGTTGTGAGCCGGTGGAAGTGATGATTAGTTTTGAAACCATTACAACGGACGAGCAACGGTACTAAGTGACCGGTAGGACGTTTGTAGTGTGTGTTTTGTATTTTTCCAAGGGTCGCCGGATATGAGTAGTTCGGTCAGGGAAAGTACCCACTTTGGAGCCTGAGGAATCTCTAGATGTGCAAATAAATTTGATCAGAACTAAAGGACCGTAGAGCCAGAAAGCGTAAGTGCTCAATGTCATGACGGCCGTGAACCAGAAAGCGTAAGTGTTCAAACGTGACCGGTACCTGAGGGATCACTCGATATGGGAGAGGATTGTGTGCCTTCTTTATCAACGGAAGATGGACCCCATGAAGAGTTTGGACAAGGATATTTTTGGTTGCTATGCATGCTTGACATGTTGTTTAGATGTGTGGTATGCATTGAGTTAGGCTTTGGAGTCTGACAGGTTATAGAGAGTTTATAACCTTTGTATTGAGTACTTGGGTGACTAACAGTATTAGATTCACCAACTTTGAGGGCAAAGTTCTTTAAGGGGGGTAGGTTGAAATACCCGAACTTAATTAGGGTGATTAAATTACTCTAATATGATATTTGAGGGCCTATTAGTGTCTAAAGATTCTTGGTAAAGAAAATAAATCCAAAGAAAAGAGAAAACGCTTAAAAAGTGAAAAACGCTAAAATGGGCGTTATGTGACCATAGGAGGAATACAACCTCGAGAGTGGTATTAGATGGACTTCCAAGGCTTAATAGTTCCTAATTAATATACGGGAACAATTCCCAAAGAAAACGGATCCATAAAACGAATTAAAAACGCTAATAAAGCTTTAGCGCACGTTTTTTGAGAAAACCCGAAAACGTGACTTTGAGTGGTCAAATGAACCCGTAAAAATTATAGTTCATTAAATAACTATAAATAAACATTAATGGAAGCTTAAGAGCCATTAAAATTAAAGAAACGTGAAAAATCCAGAAAACGGGCCCGGTTAGTGAATAGTGCTAAAACCGGGTAAATTAACGAGTGTTTTCCGTAAAAGACGAAAAACGCTCCAGTTTGTAATATACATGGGGCCGGTTTTTAATAAGGAGATCAGCCCCCAATATTAGTAATAAGCTAGAAAGAAAGAAAGAAAGAAAAGAAAAGACGGAAAGAAAAAGTAGAAAAGTAACTCCCCTCTCTCTCCTCCCTCACTTTCTCCTTTTCTATTCTCTTTCCTCCTTTCTTCTTCACCATCCGTCTCCCTCCTCCTCTTGGTTTTCTGGGCGATTTTGAAAACCCCCGTGGCTACTCCACCTTCTCCTACATGCTCTAGCCACATACAAGCTCCAAATGCAAAATAAAATACATATTCCTCTTCTCCTCCTCAAGCTCTACACTTCTCTCTTTTTAAAATTCCAAAGGATGAACTTCATCTCCATGGGTTTCTCCCATTTGAAGAGAAAATGGCACCATCTTGTAGCTTGGAGTCCTCTCTCTCCTAAGGTAAAATGATTCATTAAAAAACCCATTTCTCCTCCTTCTCTTATGTTGGCCGATTTTTGCCCATTCTCATGCCTTGTTTTCTTCTTGTTTGGAGATTTGTTTCAACCCTCCAATGGTGGAGTAAGTCCCTTCTTGATTCAAGGGTTAAAAACCCTCCTAAAGCTCCAATGGTAAAAACCTAGCTCTTATGTTCTAACCCATTTTATTGAATTAGAATTTTTCTAAGGGTTAGAAGTTTAATTACATTCCTTTTATGTCTCTTGGATGTTGGGAATGGAGTTTGGCAACTCCATTTCCCATTTGACCGAATTGAGGAAGAGGAGAGGAGAAGACTTGAAATGGGAACTCGTGAGAATTAAGGTAAGAAAACTACCTTAACTACTACCTTATTATTTTAGTATTTTTGGGAATGGGAAAACCTAAAGAATGAACCAAAATTTGATGGAAATGTGCTTGGATTGGTTAGATGAGGAACTTGGGATTTGTTGTTTGAATTGAGGGCTTAGAAGCCAAGAGATTTGAGTTTGTTGTTATATTGTGGTTTATTGAGATTTTGGGAGCTATAATGTTATTTGATGATTTAGATGGAATTATTGATGTGCTGGTAGGACCCTTTAAGGGTGTGGCTAGTATAGGAGTGGTTTAAGTGAAAATTGGTGAAGATTGACGGATTTGGACATGTTAGGTTTATGAGGAGGTTATGTCAAAATTTTGGTAGAAAATGAGTGCTTTTAGGTGACTTGGTAAGTGGGAGAACTTAGGTGTTCAGTTGGGTTGTTTAGAGTTGAGTAATAAACCTTGAAATGGTATTTGGAGAACTACAAGGAGAGAGATAAAAATCTGTAGCAAAATGGCTTGTGATGATCTTAGAATTTCAAGAAAAAGAGTTGGTGTTTATAATATTGGAAATGAGAGTGAACTTGGGTTTTAGAAGTGCAAATGTATAGGAATGATTGGAATGGTCATTAGGTGATTTGGTAAGGTTGGTAAGAGGTAGAAACTAGCAAGAAGAAGCTAGAAATGCACAAGTGTGCAAAATGTGTAAGTGGGAATGAAATTTTGTAGAAAATGAAAAGAAAAAAAGAAGTGGAGTAGGATTTGACCAAGGAATTGGAGTGGTTTAGAGCATGTTGAGGTGTTAAAATGTGTAGAAAACTTGTGGAAAGATAGGGAAAGATTTAGGGTGGATTAAGGATTGATTTGGGGTGAAAATTGATTAATAGGAAGGGATTTGGGCAGAAAGAAGTAGAAAGCAGGAGGATTAGGAGGAGAAAAAAGGGAGACGCAGCATGACGGATAGGAAAAACATCAGAACCGAGAGTAAAAACTTGGATTGGTCCGGGACCTAGGTCCAGGACCAAGTCCCGGACAGGGTAGAAAATGTGGCCGAGAGTACATCAGAGCATTGGTCCGGGACTTTGGGTCCGGACCAAGTCCCGGACCACCCCCAGAATTCAACCGTGAGTGTTTTAAAGGCTCTAAACATGGGGATTGATTGGTATTGGTTTTAGATGATGTTTAGGAGTTGTTTGGTGACCTTTAAAGGTCCTAATAAGTATAAACATAGGTTGGAAAGTGAGTAAGTTGAGGAACTAAGTACACTAAGTTAAACCGAAAGAAATAACAGGATAACGGGGTTAATTACGGGAGTACTAGTTTACATACCGTGGTACTTAAATTAATGGAGATGTTTGAAATATTATCAGTGGACCAAGAGTAAACCGAGGAACAAGAGGTGACCCGAAGTAAAAGTAAAACCATGGTGCAAGGTATGATTTTCTCATGCCCCGTATGCTAAAAGAGCTTCTCTGATTTGTGTGCTTGTTTGACTGTGTGATCACCTAAACAAGATAAATGCACGAATCGGATTGTTTGCACTTTCTTGTGCTTGCTTTGTATTGTTGCTAGTTGGATTGTACTTTGAAACTGAAGTTTGTATAATTCATGAAATGTGTGAATTGAGAATGAATTGCTTAAAAGTTGATTGTGTATTGTAGTTCGACTCATAGTTGAGTCTTGTTTGATTTAAAAACTCGAAGAAAGAGTCAAGTTATGAACTAACGAAAACGTGGTAACACACTAAAGCTATCGAACCAATAAACGATAACATAAACCTATGAACTCACTAGAACGTGAGAGAATTGTACGAGAGAAGTAAACTCCCGATAACGATTAGAGAACCGAGTTGATTTAATCCACAAAACAACTAGTAGTGGAAGTGTATAAGGAACCTCTACTTAGAGGACTTGATAATTGTTCAAACAATGAACCTTGAGAAAAGTAAAGAATGGTAAGGGATCACCAAACCCCTTAGAAAAATAGTCGAACCCCAATGAGAGGAGCCGACTAACATAAACCATGTCCCAAACATGAGAGTATTCAATAAGTTGGGTACAACCTTAAACCTTAGAATACTAGACATTGTGAATTCCCTAAGCTAATGGAGGATATCGAGAGAGATACTTCTAGGCTAATCTATGAGATTGTGAGATGACTCCGAGAGAGGTGTTTTAGAATTTTGAGTAGTCCGGTAGAGCACCAGACATTTGAGAATTTGAGGAGCTAAATGCATAGCTCCATTTGTATTTGTAAGCCCGGTGGTGGGTCTTGTGTATGACCTGCCCGGAGGTCGTGGCTAAGACTTACAAGATGCCTTTGAGTATTGAGTATTGGTTTGAAAATTGAATTGAGAATTTGAGTATCCAGTATTGAGTGAAACTTGAGTGACTTGAGAAATTGAGTTGAGTGGTGACTGGGAGTTGAGTATTGTAGAACTTTCTTGAGGTTGAGAGTAAGAGAACTTGAGTAAGAGTACCCAAGAGAGTGGGTAAAGCAATGAGTAATTGAGTAAGGCATAGTGAGGTAGAAACCCTCAAGGCCTAAGATTAAGCAATACTAACTAACAAACTTATTGTGTTAGGGTATCTGTATTCCTTGATTGAATGTGGAGTATTTGTGTGAATGTACATATATAATGTATGTTGCAAGCATGTTGATTGAATACAAATGAATCACATGTTCTCGACCCAAGTAGTCGGCGTACCCCTGCTAGCACACGGGGTATGCGAATTTCATATGCAGCAATTTGCTGAGCTCCTAGAGGCACCGTTTTTATTTTCCAGGTACATCGAAGCCGTCAACCGTTCGAGGGTAGGACGGGGTCATTATTAAATATGGGTAGTTGTTTAAGAAATTGTATTTGTTGTATTGTATGATTGTAAGATTGATAAGTTGGGAATTGTAGTAGACTCGGTATAGTACTGGATGGTTAATGTATTTGTATAACTTGGATTTGAGGTTTGAATTTGAGTCGAGATTGATCAAGGAATGGCTTGTATAGTTTGGTTTGTAGTACTCGGTATAATAAGACCCATCAGACCGATAATGTAATTTGGATTGTTGTATTTGAGTTTGGATTGGCCTTGATAGTCACGTAAGTGACTATCGGCATTGTATCACCCCTGGTTGTAGTTGGAATTCCGCTGCTTTGTTGTTGGTAATTGAGACGGGTTAGGAGATAATTGTGTGATTACCGGTAGGGGTGTTACAGTAGTATTTGTACTCCAGTACATGACAAAGAGCTAAGAAAGTGTCTCTATTCATTCGTGAAGCATTAAAACAGCGGATAGGATGACCATCAAGGAGCTCATTTACCCAACAATTTCCACTTAGGTTTGAAGTATGCATTGGTACCGTGTGTGGGATTGAAAGATGTTGTGACAGCAGGATGGTATACTCAGATGCCAACTCTTCTATTTAAACAAGCCTCGGGCTGATTGCTATGCAAAATTGCCTTAGTTTGTCAGGGTCGTTGGCGACAACAGCAAATATGCTCTGCGCTTGAGTACTTGACATTGTCGCCATCCTTGACAGTTAATACACATATGAATGACATATCAGAATCAGGTTGTACATATATATATATATATATATATCTAACTTTTCAGTAACATACAACATACGACAATAATGAAATTAGTTCTATTAAAAATTGCTAACTTGTAGTACAACATTATATATCACTGCAGATTACTCATTTTTCCCATCTAGCTCCATCTCTTCATTATAATGACATCTTAATTTCATCATCTTTCAGAACCTCAAACAAGTCGTGAAAATCATAATCTATAATCATACATGCATCAAAAAAAATTCTGTGTCACTATGCCTCTAAGTTTATCTACTGCTTCCCTTTCTGTCATCTTTCCTTCTCTTTCATTCATCACTTGTAGTTGGATGTTTACTGCCTACAAGCATATCTTCAATATGGTTTGCAAGTGATAATTGCATTCCATCTTCTTCTCTATGAACTTGATGAATAAGGTATCAATCTTGCCATACCTTTGATATATACTGCACACTCCTCCTTTCTTTGAACCCCCCTCATTTCAAAAGCTTCGGCATGTTCTATTTTAATTCGTGAAAGAGTCTTGAGGAACTGAGTTTGGGTAAGCTTCAACAACCTTTTGTAGGATGATAAACTTAAGGTAGTCCTTAATGTTGTCCTTAAAATTTCTATTAAGTATGTGCACGAGGTCGATATGGCTAACCTATTTGGCCATCCTAGACTGAAAGTGTAAAAAAAACAAAGATGTCAAAATACCAACTTCATCAACTGATTGCAACACAGACTTTAATATGTTAAACAACCTACAATTAAGAGTTAAGACACTACATTGGTTGTTAATCAGCACCTATTACATAGTTGCAGAACAAGCACCTAATACACACAGTTGCAGAAGTAGCACCTAATACGCAGTTGCACAACAAACACCTAATACACAGTTGCATAACAAGTTACATTGCTGATGACCTGGCAAAATATACTAGAAGGCATCTAGCACATAATATGCTAACTATATACTACCCTTTTGCTTTCAAAAAAACCATCAAATCCTTCATGTGTGACTATCCAAAAAGTTTCTTTATCACTAAACATTGAAAGGACCTTCTTCTTCATCAGCAGCAGGGAGTACCAAAAGAACACACATACGGATTACCATCACTTTCCACCATTTTGGTTGTAGTACAAATGTCCAATCCAATCACGAATCTCATACACATCAACCATAGTCATCAGATCCTCACTATGGCTCCTATCTCGTAGCAGCATGAGCACATATGTTAATTCCCTCCTGGGTACTCCTTCAACAGCCCTTACTATCTCAGTCGCATCTTGTAATGATATAACAATCTTCCTTTTCATTTTCAGCCTGTAGTCCATGTAGCACAGTCCTACAATCATCAAGCGTTTCGTCTACGCGACCATTCATGGCATCAAGTTTGTCTGCACCATTGTTGCCTCTACTGCCCTTTGATTTCTTCTTCCACATGTTCAAATCCTTCTTTGCTTGCAATGTCTTCTTTTTCCACCATGGACGTCACCATCAGCAGTGGTCTCCATCAGTTCATCCCACTTAGCCGGCTTGTGTTGATTTCCATATTCAGGCATAAATGGGTTTTGGGTGTCACCAGTAAGGATAAATCATCAACCTGTATAATGTTGCTACCAGGATCAATTCATAAGGAAAGTTGTGGTTGGTAATTGTTTGAGATCCCAAGCCACAATACCAGCAAAAGCAGAACCTTGGAATGCAGATGCAGCCATACTTGCGCCAATTGTTGTTGCGGGTTGTATGTCAAATATTGGAGTTCCATTTTCATCTTCCATGTCGAGGAAAGGTGCTTGTACCCTCTTATTGTTTGAACCATCAACGCCATAGCTAGCACCATAGCCTAATCCACCGGATATATCCATTGACCCACCCCTACAACCGCTGCCAAAATGGTTGTAATTACCAGATGGTTGCATGCTCTGAGTAGTACCATGCCCCTGTAGAATTTGCATCTCAGTTTCTTCATCAGCATTGGCAAATTCTTCAACTTCATGCGGTGTGACACCTCCCGGAGTAAGGTGTAGTTCACCGTTAGCATATAATTGACCCTAAATAAGTTCCATGTGATCTACAAGATAGGTTGGCCATTTGGAGTTAACCAGCCTGTGAATACCTCGGTTTTCCTACAAAAACAAAGTATCCCTTTTAATTTTGCATGTTTACGAAACTTGTTCTAGCAACAATTAATAACAGAGAACAACATAAGTAACCAGTAGAAATATCTGAGCTTTTCTTGTTATCCAATCTTCAGGGTATGTGCAACAGTTGCCCTCCTCATTCCATCCCAGGCCTGTTTGTTTGTTAACTCTTTCCATTTTCTCCACCCACTCATAAGTGTGTCCCCCTTGTTTTTTACACTGATGCCTATCCACAAACCCTTCACCACTCCTACAGTCATTAAACTTCTCAGTTACATTAACCCACCTATGCTGGAAACCAACTTATGAACCTCCCCTACCTAACTGTAGTTATGCTTCTTCAACTAACAACTGGATCAGTAGCTCCACATCCTCTTTACTCCACTCATATTTCGGTCTCCCTTTTTCATCAGCACCATCACTTATCTTCTCTTTCCAATTATCATTCCCTTGTTTTTCACCATGACTACTAATTGAAATGTAAATGCAAACCATTAATGCAACATATATCTGTGCAAGCGCTCGTGTACTGAAAACATCACTCAATAGGCAGTGAAAAAAATCGGTATCTACCAATAATGTATTGAACAATACAAACACACTTTATTTTGTTATGGACTTGCATTGCAAATTAACAGTATACAAAATGCCAATAATACTATAACTTCATAGGATATGGGCATACAAAAAGTGATAGGAATGAATTTACAGATGCCTACCGTGGAAGAGAACCTCATTTTGATAACTGGGAATGGTGCGGTCCCGACTGCCGCTCTTACAGTAGTTCCTCAAACTTGCTGAAAAAGTGTGAAGAAGATAAGCGACGGAAAAAACAACAATATAGAAAGGGAAATAGCAAGAGCATACATTACTTGGGAACTGTGTGATTGTTCGTCTGGCACAGTTGGTGCTTAAAAAGAAGTTTTCCTGTTCGATACCAGCTGAATCAAGGTGGTTGAACATAAATGGTGGAGAGTAATGACCAGATGAGACGTGAGCCTTCCCCTACATTCGGACCTCCTCAAGAGCAGATTCAAGACTCAGCAACGGATCCGGGAGTAATGACCAGACGAGACAGTAATCCGCCCCTGAAATCGGAGCTCCTTAAGTGCATATTCGAACTAAGCATGAATGAATGTCAATACCGTACGAATTCTCTCTAGGGTGGTGGTTGAACGATGATGATGACAACCAGTTATGCGGAAGTGATGAGGAGTTGAGAAAGGTCATTCTCTGTATTGTGATGCAGGGCAATGTTGTAAAGTTTGGGAGACACATTAGATTAATGAGTAAGAAAAGGCGCTGGAATAAACAACACAGGTATTTGGTGTGTTTGGATAAAGGTTGGTTTTGACATTAATCTCCACAAAAAGCAACAAGTAAAGCTAGGAAAATCGCCCGCAATTTATGCAAAACCAAGAATTGTCGTGGTCGAACGGCACCTTAGTACACAAAACGAAAAGTTTTATTTCAGGCCCAAGCAACTAAGTTGAGCCCATTATTTTTTTACCAGCATTGCAATCAGCAAAATCATGACTATGAAAATCAACCTAGTTGATTGTTTGCATTACAAAAGAACTTATTGAACTACATTGTAGATTGTAGATTTTATTAGATGAAAAAATGAGTTTGCATCAAAATGTTAAGGAGATATTGAGAGAATGAGGGATAGATTATTCAAAAGAATATTTTTAGGAATGACCTTATCTTGAAGGAGATTATGAGGGTAGATAGAGCTTATTCTCCTAAGTTTAAGTTGTTATAGAGAGTTTTCTTTTAAATTGAAGGAGTATTTCGCTCTATAATCTTCGAATAAGTTACCTTATATTGTATACAATTCCTACTCTATCCAAAGTGTTATAACTTATACAATATATGTGCAAAAATAAAAAAAATTATACCATTGTTCATTATAATTTGTGCTCTTCAAAAAATTATGCATCATGGATATGTTTTGGTAAACTTAGAAATTTTATGTTTTTAGAAGGAGTATATATTACGTATTTTTAAAGTGAATCTTTTTCATTAACAAAATGAATCTTATTCAATAATAAAATGAACCTTATTTATTAACAAAATGAATCTTCTTTAAGATTTACTTTTCTTAAAATTAAAATTTACTTCTAGAAAAACAAAGGATTCACAATATTTAAGTGAAAGGTTCTCTTTTCTTAATTATAAAATTCATTTTTCTTGAACATTTGATTAACTTTTCTTCAATGAAATATTCATTTTTAAATAAATAAAAGGTTCATATTGTTCTCGTATAAATTTGTGGTAAGATTCACTTTTCTTAAGCATTTGATTCACTAGTTTAAAACAAAATATTCATTTTTTTTAAACGAAGAATTCATATTGTTCTCGCATAAGTTTGTGATATGATTCATTTTTCTTAAACATAATACTCATTTGTCTTAAATAAAAGAGTCACTTTACTTAAACATTTGATTCACTTTTTTAAAACGAAATATTCACTTTTCAATAACACTTAACCATAAACCCTAAAAAACTATCGAGTAAGTGACGACAATATAAAGTATAGAGTAAATTTAGAAAAGATTACCCTACACCACCCAACCTAAAAACCACCCTAGGAAAGCTAAAATCATCGAAGACATTTTTAGAGTTTGTAGTGCAGGGTTTAGGGTCTAACGACCCTAAACCCTAAACCACAAACCCTAAAAAAATTGTCGAGTCAGTGACGATAATATAAAGTGTAGAACTAATGCCAAAAAGATTACCCTTACCCCCCCCCCCCCCCCAACCTCTAAAACTAAAAACCACAAACCCTAAAAACTTGTCGAGTCAGTGACGACAATGTAAAGTGTAGAACTAATGCCGAAAAGATTACCCTACCCCCTCCCCCCTCAAACACCCTAAAAACCACCCTAGGAAAGCTAAAAAAACGTCGAAAGAAGTGTTAAAGTTTGTAGTGCAGGGTTTAGGTTCATTTTTTAACAATCTTTGATTCACTTTTCTTAAACCTCTTATTCACTTTAGTTAAACAATCTCTGTTTACAAATTCTTTTATAGCAGAGAATTTTTACTTTTATACACTATATTCATTTTACTTAAACATAAGATCACTTCTATAACACTACTGATTCATTTTAGGTAAAATAAGATTCACTTATGTAACATATCACAATGTAAAACATAAAATTTTAACTTAACCAAATATATTCATGACATATCTTGTTTACAAGAGCACAAATTATGATGAACAATGGTATAATTATTTTTATTTTTGCACTTATATTTTATAAGTTATAGCACTTTGATTTTTTTGTTTTTCTGACTCACCCAATAAGGGTATGACACATGGCACAAAAAGTGAGTGAGTGATGTGAATTTTCCTTCTCATTCGCACGTGGGAGGTTCGCTTTTGCTGAATTGAAATACCCCAAAATTTAAAATAGTGATTAATTAGGCTAATTAAGATTTTAGAAGTTTAATTACACCTAAATAATCATGAGGGAAAAATCCCGAAGAAAACGGATCCTTAAAACAGATTAAAACACAAAAACGACCTTAAAGCGCGTTTTTCGAGGAAACCGGGAAAACGCGACTTTAAGCGGGTAAATAGACCCGTAATAATTTTGGTCAACCAAATAGTCATTATTAAACCATAATGAAGTCTAGAAACAATAAAATTATTAAACAAGAAAATTCCGGAAAACGGGTTCCGGAAGTGAGCAGTGCAAAAAAAAAAAGTTGTGGGTGAAAGCATAAATAAGCAAAACTAATGTGTCCATTCTGCAATTAAAATCAGAACACACATTGTGTAAACCGTTATTATTTCATAGACTTATTGTGAATCAACTCTTAGACTCGATAATCACTTTTTGGATAGTGTTTTGTGGAGAAAACAAGGATGTATATATTGTTGGGATTTGTTTAAAGAATTGTTGGAGCTGTTTGAAGTTGTAATTGGTAACTCGGTATTTTCTGCTATCAGACCGCGCTAATGTTTGTTGGGTGAGGCCTAGTTAGTCGTATGGGCGGCTAACGGCGTGTATCACCCGCTACTTAGGTTGTTTTCCCCGCTGTGATTAGCTTAGTGACCGTGACGATCAGGAGGTAATTAGGGGATTAGCGGTAGGGGTGTTACAAAAAGTGGTATCAGAGCGAAGTGTCGCTCTGATAGCCGAGTGTTACCGAGTGTAGTGATTACCGAGTTAGGATTACAAACTTTTACAACGAAGGATTAGGAACCTAACCTTGAATGACCGTAATCATTACGGATACCCCTTAACGCCCGAAAGGACGATACAACTGCTTAATTTCAAGACTAGTGGGTCACAGTACCTAATGTAAAATGTTAATTGTTCAAATGTCAGGACGAGGTCGAGGCCGACCCCAAAGCGAGGCTACAAATTAGCCGGGCACGCAGACGATAGCTGAAATTGTCGCCGCCACTGTAGCACAGATGCTACCTCAAGTAATAGCAGCGGTACAGCAAACCCAACAAGACCAACAAAACCAACAACAACAAAAGCCCGACCCACCGCAGCCCCGAGAGGTAACTGGGTAAAGGCCGTCGCAGATCTCCGACCTCCTTGTTTTAGAGGCGAGAGCGACCCGCCAAGCTAGAGGCCTACATTGCTGAAATGTAGACGGCATTCGAGACTCCCGAAGCTCCTGTTGGAGTTCAAGTGAGGATAGCCGCTATCTACCTTCAGAATGCCGCCATGGATTGGTGGAAACTTGTCAAAGATGAGCACACCGCTGACCCGACCTTCGATTGGGAAGCCTACACCTTCCTCCTCAGAGCAAAGTACTACCCTGAACACGTTATGACCAAGAAGCGCTTGGAGCTTGACGCTTTGAAGATGACGGATAAGATGACCATCAATGAATACTACACAAGTTCACCTCTATCCTCCGTCTACTACCCGACTTGGGGTACACCGGTTAGGTGTTGGTCGACCGCTTCTATGGCGGCCTGAGCCATCGCCTCCGGTATGGCATAGGATACACCCGCTTTACCTCCCTCCAGGTAAACCTTAATTTGAAATCCATCGTGCCATTATCCATATGAAATAGTGACTTGTTATGTGAGATACAATCACTAACACCCGAGAACCTCAGGAGTGTTACCATGCTGCCTCAAGGGTTGAAATCACCGTCCAGCTGAGGGACGAAGAGAACGCGCTCAAGCGCAAGACTAACCTTAAGAATGCTGGCTCAAAGGAGCAGCATAAGAACAAGGGCTGGAAGCCAAAGAAGGGAAGTACACCCACCCTCATAAGAGTACCCCCGGAGACAACAATGCCCAAGCTGAGAAGGGTAAGGCGGCTGAGCAGTTGCAGCTAGCCTACCCTACAGCAGTGGCAGCTAAACCACTAAGATTCCAACCGTTTAAGGTAAGATATCGAATGAAACTTGCGTTTATATGAATTGGTATTACCACACCGGATGTTGCTAACACACAAACCTCAGGTTATGGCTCCAACCACAACAAGGCCCACTCTGGAGGCTGGTATTACCACTGCAGAACTTGCGGGAAGAACCACCCCGGCGTCGATTGCCAGGGGAAGGATGTGAGATGCTATGAGTGCAACCAAATGGGTCACCGTTCCTTCGAGTGTCCGAACAAGTCCAAGCCCAAGGGCAATTACCAGGCTTCAAGCAAAGAGAAGGCAAGGAAGTTGCATCCGGCGATGCACAAGCCCAGCAGACCTCGCAGGGACAGGGGTCCCGAGGTGCTCAGAAGGGTGCACCGTAGAGGCAACCGCCCTACATATCATTGATCGCGAGGGGACCGGTATGAAGTCTGGCTTAGGTACTTTTGAACACCTTTGATCCTTGAGAGCATGCCTAAATGCTTGAATTGTTTGCATGAGTGAATACTTGAATGACCTAGAGATCTTGTATGAATTGAGCACGAACCGAACAAGTTTAAAACTAGAACTCACGTTAAACAAAATTTACCACCATAGGGACCTTCAATATCTACCCAATTCCTTCAAACCCCCTCCCCGAAGAGGCCGACATCAACACTCACCACATCACCAACGAGTAGTGTCAGGTTATCCGTCCAGGTATGATCTTAATAAAAGGATACCTGACATCCGAAGCACAAATATCCATCATTTGACGATGCAACGAACTAGGAGTGGGTCCAGGAGGATTTTACACACCCGAATTCCCCGGTGGAGCGAAGATGAAGCTGAAGATGATGTGCTTGGGAAAGGACTGAACCCTTATACCAAAACATACCAGAAGACACCAGTGGAAGACGGAGCAACACCACCAGCAATACCCAAAGAATTTCACGTGGTTAACGCATAAGTTGTAGAGATCGCACAACAACTAGAGGCTGATCCAATTCCTACACTTGAAGCGGACCTTTGTATTATTAACTTCTACGAAGAAGGTGGACGACTTGGTTTACACCAAGATAAGGACGAGACAGAGGAATCTCTCGAATTGGGAGTGCCTGTAGTGTCTTGGTCCATTGGCGACAATGCCGAATTCTTATTTAGCGAGCAGAAGCGTGCGAACCTCGCAGAGAAACTGGTACTTAGGTAAGGAGATGTCTTAATTATGAGAGGTAAGTCGAGAATGCTATATCACGGTATCAAGAAGATAAAGGTGAATATGGCACCATCGACGGTGGTCAACGCCACACACCTGAAACCCGGACGCCTGAACCTTACCTTTAGGAAGTATTAAGCTTGTAATATCATGTAACATGATAGAAATGTGTATTAGAGGCACACAATGTATGATGGGTGTTTATCAATAAAGCGGTGTTTGTTGTCAAACTTTTCCCACTTGTGTTATATACCCTCAACTCATAAAGCTTATGAATCAATAGGTTGTGGACTCGGTACGGAAGGTTCCTCAGTATCCTCACTGAGACCAGGCCGGTCAAAGCGGCAAACCATAATCACGGGTTTCCTTCCCGGTGAATTGGCATTGATGCCACCATATTATTCGACACTGGCGCCTCACATACCTTTGTTTTGCCATCATTCGCTAAGAGGTTGAGGCTCGACGCTGATGAGTTGCCAGATTTTATGGTCACTCACCCGTCGAAAGAGCGAGTTAAGTGTACGAAATACTACCGAGCTACCACTATCCAAATAAAGGGCGAGGCATTTCCCATTTCCTTCATCGAGTTCAGTGGTTTGGGATTCGACCTGATTGTCGGGATGAACTGGTTGGAGCGGCATAAGGGGCGAATCCTTTACACCGAGCATAGATTGCTGCTCAAGAGTCCATCTGGGGTTACAGTATCTTACCGCCAGAGGCCGAGAGAGCCTTCGACCAAAGTCATCTCCGCCATGTCCATGTACCAAGAGCTCAGAAAGGGGCACGAGGTATTTCTTTGTTATGTGCAAGATCTACAGTGAGATCCAGAGTTCAGCACCGATCTACCGGTAGTGTCGGAGTTCCCGGATGTGTTTTCCGAAGGAATTCCCGGCATGCCACCTCAGAGGACAGTTGAGTTTGAGATAGAGCTTGCGCCGGGCACGGGTCCGATTGCTAGGGTACCGTACCGTTTGGCACCGGCAGAGATGGCCGAATTGAAAATCCAATTGAAAGATTTACTTGACAAAGGTTCATACGCCCAGCGTATCACCCTGGGGAGCACCGGTCCTCTTTGTGAAGAAGAAAGACGGTAGTCTCCGCCTCTGCATCGACTACCGTGAGCTTAATGCGGTCACTATAAAGAACAAATACCCGTTGCCACGCATCGAGAACCTGTTCGATCAATTGAAGGGAGCTTCAGTCTCTCCCAGATTGACCTCTGATCCGGATATCACCAGATTGCCATCAGAGATTGTGACATTGAGAAGACAATATTCCGTACGAGATATGGCCACTTCGAGTTTACAGTGATGCCATTCGGATTGTCAAATGCGCCAGCTAAGTTTATGGATTTGATGAATCGGTTGTTCAGTGAGCAGTTGGATACTTCAGTGGTGGTCTTCTTCGACGATATTCTCATATATTCGAAGTCGAGAGATGAGCATGAGAGCCATTTGAGGCGTGTACTTGAGACATTGCGCGAGAACCAGCTATACGTGAAGTTCTTCAAATGCGAGTTCTGGCTTGACCAGGTATCCTTCCTTGGTCATGTGATCTCGAGCGCCGGTATCTCTGTTGATCCGGCTAAGATTGAAGCAGTCCGTTCATGGCCTAGACCTAAGAATGTTTCCGACATCCGGAGCTTTCTTGGTCTAGCCGGTTACTACCGGAGGTTTGTCAAAGACTTCTCGAAAGTTGCGAAGCCCATGACGACACTAATGAAGAAAGATGCACCGTTTGTGTGGACAGACGAGTGCGAGATATCCTTCAAGAGTTTAAAGGACTCATTGACCTCAGCGCCCATTCTCACTCTTCCAGAAGGCACATAGGGATTTGAAGTTTATTGTGATGCATCAGGCAAGGGCATGGGATGCATACTCATGCAGCATGGCAAGGTAGTAGCATACGCCTCCCGCCAGCTGAAAAAGCATGAAGAGAATTACCCGACACACGATTTAGAGTTAGGAGTCATTGTTTTCGCCTTGAAGATATGGCGACACTATCTCTACGGGGTAAACATCACCATCTACTATGACCACAAAAGTTTGCAATATGTGTTCACCCAAAAGGAATTGAATTTGAGACAGAGAAGGTGGATGGAGTTTTTTCAGATTACGACATCGACCTTCAGTATACAGAGGGGAAGGTGAACATTGTAGCCGACGCCCTGAGTCGCTGAGCACACTCACTCCATTCGCTGCTCGCTTCTTCCAGCTTGGTTGATGAGGTGCGAGAGGCTCAGTTGTGAGACCCCTATATGAAAGAGATCAGGTAGAAATTTTAGAAGGCACATTCAAGAAGCGGAAGTACGACTTCAAGCTTCATGAAGATGGTCTGATCCGACTGAATGGCAGATTATGCGTCCCCCGAAGCAATGCTGAGCTGAGGGGTCGCATTCTGCGAGAGTCACACTGTTCTACATTGCATGTCCACCCGGGAGCCTCCAAAATGTACAAAGACATGAAGAGGTCCTTCTGGTGGTCAGGGATGAAGTCTGATGTGACTGAATATGTCTTGAGGTGCCTCACATGCCAGAAGGTAAAATTCAAGCACTGTAGACCGGGTGGAATGGTACAGTCTATGCCTATTCCGGAGTGGAAATTCCATGATATCTCCATGGATTTTGTTGTTGGACTCCCACCTGCTAGGGGAGGACTCAACATGATTTGGGTCATCGTTGATCGCCTCACCAAGGTTGCCCGATTCATACCGATGAAGGACACCTGGAAGGTGACGAAGCTCGCTGAGCTATTTAACCGGGAGATTATCCCAACACCACGGAGTCCCGAAGACTATTGTATCTGACCATGACACCAGATTTCTTTCGAGATACTGAGAGCCACACGGGAAGCGATGGGTACCTAGTTGAAGCTTAGTACCGCCTTCCATCCATAGACCGACGGTCAGACAGAAAGGACCATCCAACACTTGAGATATGCTTAGAGCATATGCCTTAGACTTTCAGGGGAGCTGGATTGATAAGCTACATCTACTCAAGTTCTCATATAATAATAGCTATCACGCTTCGATTAAGATGTCGTCTTTCCAAGCTTTATACGGTAGACCGTGTCGTACCCCGTTGTGTTGGGATGAGTCGAATGAAGCAGTCATCATAGGACCGGAATATCTATAGCAAGTGCAAGCTGAAGTTCAGCAAATTCGAGCGAATATGAAGGCAGCCTAGGATAGGCAGAAATCTTATGCTGATGTGAGACGACGCGACCTTGATTTCGCCGTGGGCGACCAAGTGTTCCTGCGTGTTTCGCCTATGAAGGGTGTCTTTTGATTTGGCCAGAAGGGAAAGATGAGCCCGAAATTTGTAGGGCCGTATGTTCACGACCCGAAAACCACCCTAGTTGTAATAGGTCGTTGACACGCCGCGTACTTCAACACAACTAAGAAGCACGCAAGGCTACTAACTAAATAATTTTCTAATCAATCCAAAATATTATATTTAGACTAAATATGTTATAATTGCATAAAAATAACCAATCTTTCGAAATGATAAAACTTAAGATCACGTTTCACTAACCATACACTTTATATAAAGTTTTAACTAAAAGTTGACTAAAACAGTAAGACATCAAAAGCAGCCGTATCCTCAGCTTCAAAACTCACTAATCTGCAAAATGAAATCTGTTGGGGAGTGAGCAACCACACGCTCAGTAAGCAATAAACCTCATAAACAAAGCAGTAGTCAAAACATTTATAAAATTCAAGGTGCGAATCAAAACTAAATAATGTATATAGTTATACAAATATAGTCTAATAAATAGAGTATTGTGCAAGTACAAATATATCTGGATTTTATAAAGTTGTTTAACTAAGGTCCCACGGACAGAAACATATATGCCAAACTAATATCATAACCAAGTCTAAATTTATTTTAGGGAACCATAGCTCAAGGCCAACCTACAAGGCATATAATGTTAATGACATTCATACCCCACTAATTAACTAATTGGTACCTCTCACACTGAGGTGCTCAAAAACTAAAGTGACATCTTCACAGAGGATGTCGAATACTAAACCCTGCAAGTGTTAGTCCATAGACTAACCTAAACAATCCGAAGATTATTTAACTAATCATAACGCGCTACGGGATAATTTACCCGGTTATCCACAGTTCATGTTCGGAGTGCAATTCACTATGGTTCCAAAATAATTACCTCTCAAATTAACTTCCACAAAAAGGTTTTCAGCTCTATCTAAAACTTAGCATACGTAGACAAATGTTTATCCATAATAATTTCTTGAGTTCACAAAATACGAACAGAAGTGCTGTAAGACTTAATTGCTGTAAGACTTAAGCATCAGAACTTACAAATACTTATTTAAAACCAATCAAGAATGAGATAGATAAAATAAGGAAATCGGAAGTGCATAGACTGATTGTAGTACAATTAGTATTAAAATAATTGATGTCCATGCTTTGAGAGAATATGACTAAAAGGAGAAGGAGCTTATATACTAACAATATCCTTATGGTAGTAATAAGGGAATGAGAATTTCAAACCTAAAAACAAGCTGGTTGGTGCTGTAAGCAAATCCAAGTTCGAAGAAAGAGAAACGTTGTCAACTTCCAATGACCAGAAACAAAATATAGTAATGATATTACATAAGAGCAAACGTATAAAACCACTAATTGAAACAAGTATATATATGTAGTTGGGGACTACCACATTGATTATAAAGTATATCACTTACCGAATACTCTGCAGATATAACCAGCAACAGATATGTGAGATATATTATGTGTATTTTTCTTTCTGCCCCTCCCTGATTTGAAACATACCGTAGTATATATATATAGCTAAGTATAGAAGCACGGTTGTGACTTTACACCATCCAACGAGTATACAAACCATGCCTAATTAAATTAATCAATATCAATATACTGATTAGCACATAAAACGATTCAGTGCTACACCTTCAATAACGTACTATAAGCCACTATGCTACTCTTCATATTCCTCCACGTACATGACAAATCAATTAGCCCAAAATGAGTTTTAGAAATAATTATATGGGAAAAAGAAAGAAGGTAGGAAAGATAGTATAAATAACATAGTCATAAATGTGTACTAATGTATCATATACGACATTTGCATAAAATACAGAATATTAAAGATATGTACGAGTTGATAGCAAATATATATATATATACAGAATATTAAAGATATGTACGAGTTGATAGCAAATATATATATGTTAAACCATGTAGTATATAGAGCCACAACTATTATAATAGAGACGTTTTTGGTCATGTATATAAGGTTGAAAAAAAGTAAGATTATATATTTATATAAAAGTTGCAACCCAATACCTTGAAGTACTTAATATATATGTAGAGATATCAAATGGTTACGGGTGTGACTAATACCAAATGTATATAGTTAATAGTTCACCGCTTCAAATATAAAACTTATCACTTACCTGAACTTAGCACTTATGATGATTTCAACTTCTTGCGGATGCTAATGGCACCCTCTTCTTTTATT